>JAQFZC010000811.1:0-39829 GCA_034695205.1 Dicyrtoma fusca | reverse complement strand
AATGAGCTCGGTTTTTCGTACAACGGCGAGGATAATCAGTCCAAGTCGTTCCACTCCGAACCAGGCAGGCTGCCTTAATGAGATGCAGCCTTCTTTCTTTCTATACATACTGTGAGTGTCACCGATTGTGAGTCTACTAGTACTGTATGTACAAACATGCTAATATTTAACCTTTTTGAAACAGTAATATATCTTGTTTTACACCTCGAAAATGTAACTTTCTTGTTTTGAGCTTGTGGCTTTTGAAATGCAATTCACTGGTAGTCTTGAATGTTTTTGAAAACGTTAGTTTCTTGGTTTGACCTTTTTGAAAATGCGATTTACTAGTTTTGAAGGTTATGAAAATGTTAATTCCAATTTTGACTGTTTTGAAAAAGTTAGTTTGTAGATTAAACTCTTCTTTCAGGCATTCCTCCTACTAGTACGTTTTCTCAGCTCTAAATAGTTATATGTAGCTCTAAATTATAGGCCGAAGACCAGTCCGTCGTAAGACTGTATATGAGCTCGTATATACCTAATACAGATTGTAATAAATACCACACACACGTTAGTAGGTTAGTACTACTTGAATTAAAATTGTTTGTTGAGGTTTTGGACGTCTCATGGGACTCGTAGCTAAAAACGAATTGAAATTATTACGTGCAACAGTGCAGTGCAATCTACCAATAACGACTAGGTATTCTACAGACGCGTGATTGCATTTCCAATTCTAGCGCAATAAGTGCACGCAGTAGAGTAGTACACACCGTTGAAAATAAAGTTTACATGTCTCTCTCTATCTCATTGATTTATGTCATGAGAGCCAAGCCAGTCAATATACATTGGTATACATAAATTGTAAACTGATTGAGTGAAACTTTTTGTCTGTCTTTGCAGAGCGGCCCGGCTGGAGCTCCTAGGGTACCGGGTCCAGGCCCTCCAGGTCCTCAACATCAGCAATATTATCCATCTCCAGGAATGCACCATGCCCCTCCTGGTCATCCCTCACAGTACCCCCCACCACCTCAGTCACCTCATTACCCTTCACATCCCGCTCAAAGATATTCAGCACCTCCCGGGATGCGTCCTGGAGAAAGCCAACCGCCTTCACATTACTCTATTCCTCCGGTGAGGATTTTTGATTCAGTGTCCATGCATGTATAGTAATATAAAATAGGATAGGCGTAGAAGATGCTGCTGTTGCATCTGCATCTTCTTCTGCATCTGTCGGTCTACGTATTTGTATGTAGTAGTGGTGACTGCGCGTGATAGTGTAGGTGTTATATGATGGCCCGTGCTATGTTGACATACTCATATAATGACTCTGAAGTTCATATTTAAAACCAGAAACAAGGGAATTCATGCTTATATAGGATGTGGATGTACTCGCTACATGCGATCTATAGATACGTGTATAAAAGCTAACAAAAATGCAAATGCAGTTACACACACACACACACACACTCACACGCAAACACGTTGAGTATAAAAAAGACGGTTGACTTCCTCGGCGCGCCATGAATATGAATCATCATGACACAGAATGAGAGAAGAAAATTGCGGTAGGTTTGGGTTTATGTTTGGCTGTGTGGTGGAAAAAGATATATTATTGTCTGTATAACACTTGATAGAACATCAAATTTTTATCCGTATACATTTTTATTATAACTCTCCTCAACCTTCTCTCTATCGTTCATTGTGTCTCTGTCTCTCTCTCTCTCTCTGTAATCGTATGGATGGTGTGAAAGGATCGAGTCCGTAGTGACTATACACATCATTCGGAAAAAGTTATGTTCTATAAGGAAATGTTGGGTGGTTGGTTGTTGTTAGAGTTGGAGTTTCCATCTAGGCCCAGGGACGGACTAGGACTATAGAGAGAGAGAGAGAGAGACAGAGAGATATAGATATTTTTTCGAGCGATAAAAAATCCATGAATGAAATGAATGGCTGGCAGTTAAACATTAGGAATACCTATGTATATAGCTGAACGGGATGATAGAGAGAGAGAAAAAAAAAACTATGAGCATAGATTATGTATTTGTCGGGAATTTTTTTCTAAGAATCATATCCAGTAATAAGTACGAGCGATTGATGTGTCAGACGACCCAATGACAAATTGGAAGTGTAGGAGAGCAAGTAGCCTCATGCTGCGGAGCAAGTGTCTCTGCTCATCATTTGTTGTTGAAATTTTACGAGTAGGTACCTACATAATATGTACGTATGTACCGTCTGTCCTTAACCATTTTAACTTGGTTAGTAGTGGCAGTGGCAGTGGCTGCTATGTGTAGTAATTAAGTTATTATGCTTTTAGGTTTGTAAACATTTCGATTGCGCACTTAATTGAAAAACGTGAATAAATAATGTGAGACTCACTTCCAGTCGATGCGATGATGGTGTGGCGTACATAGAAATACGTTTATGAGTCTTTCATCCGAACAGGTTTTCCAAATGCCAGTAATTAGTTGATGAATGGCCTGATCCATCCGTCTGTACCTGTATACGCATTGCATTGATGGCATTATGTATGCGTATACACACACACACACACACACACACACAAACTCACTAGAAAATACCTTCATTATTTCAAACGTGTAATCTCATGTCCTAAAGTCATTTTGCTTGTCGCGTGGTGGAAGGCTTCGATTACATATTCGTCTAATTTAACGTTGGCACTTACCTACGCTTAAACCTGAGTACGTGTTTACGTACCTTCCTACCGTACATGACCGAATAGACACCACCGGGGAGGGGCATCTATTTTTAATACCCGGTAACGGTAACTAAATAGGACCTTTAGTATGCAAATACCCGGAAACTATCTTAGACCCGGTGTCAGCTCGGTCATAAACGGTATGTCTACGATTTTATTTGCTAAGCTGAATCTAGTATAAACCGAATGGCTCGAGGAAGTAGGTAATAGCTCAACATGGTGTAGTGAGAGAAAGGCAATTGAAAACAAATAATTTTGTAAAATACTTTTCAACTTTCCTGTGTGGTTGGTGAGGAATTGGCTCCGCTTATGCCCAAACCAAACCAACGACTGAATGAATGAGGAGCTGAGTGACAAGACTGACTTACAAGTTTGAGAGACAAACTTTCTGTATGGAATTATTAGGATAGGGATAGGATTTGGGGACTGGAATGTTAAGGGCTTGTTTTGCTCGAAAATACTTGGAGGAAGTTGAACCAGTCTGCTGTATTGTGTAGGTAGGGCATTATACGTGGTTACATTACTTAGATATACTATTGTTAGTGTCTTCTGCCTCAACAGAAAATCCCAAAGGACTATTATCATGTGTGTGCCTTGCGTTGCGTACGGTTCAGACTTCAGACGGTGCTACATAGGTACTCACATTCATCGATTACAAGCGTTACTGAGTTACGGTAAATGAGTGAGAAGCTATTAGCGAGTGTGAGTCCTTGCAGCTTCAGTAGTTTCTTCTTGTTCACATTGATGACAGAAAATTATTCGGTTTATATTCCGAGGAGCGAGTTCCACGTGTGACGTGGGAACGTGGATGAGCCTAGTACGCCTCCTTTCATCCTTTCAGTTTTTACTACAGCTGTGGCTTAATTATCAACGGTCTTGATATTATTTGTATCCTTCAGCCACGTGGCTGCTTGTTTGTGTAATAATCCATGTGATCCTAACACATCTCATGATGAAATTGGCAGACAGATAGACCCCATATAGCATAGCCGGATTGAAAGAAATTCCGTTTTACCGGAATTCGGTACCAACGAAAGTGCTAGTTCTAACGGCTATTTGTATTTTTTGTGAAAGTCGTAATGTATTAATCAGTAAGTTGGTCAGTTAAACAAATTATTCTATTTACTAAACTGACTAGTGAGAATTTCTGTTTCCCGGGAATTATCTGTGCAGTGTTTCAGCTACTACTGCAGTCAATACTACCAGTAAAGAAATACACCTATTTATACGACATTGAACTCTCTTGAAAATGCTCTGGTGCTCTTGAAATATTTATGCGCCCTCCTTATAACCTCATGAGCCTTTCTAAAAACTGGGATCGCTTTTACCGGGTTGACAATCAGAGCACTACTGAAGAGTCGAGGGAAAGGAGATTGAAAAGTAAAATAGTATATGCCATGCCATGGGGTGCTGGGTGTGTGTGTGTGTGTGTGTAGGTATGTATACATATATGCCGCTTTGTGAGTGTCTGTCTACTATTTGACTATTCCGTGTATGCACTTGTGGTGAGAGATGGAAAAGATGGGAAAGGAAGACGAGACGTACGAAGATGCTGTTATTGCTTGAATGTGTATAGAAGTAGTAGGTACATCCCTACATATAGGTATGTATATGCTATATACGCTCTATACACATCGGCTCCTCTGCTTTCCTCGTTTACTTTTATCCATCCCGTCCCGACCTGAGCTATTGGAATAATGGACTGGTCCATTTCATTGAGAACTAAAGGAGAAAGTGAAATGAAACCGAGAGTGAGGTAGGTTCGGTCGCAAGACTCTAAACACAAGAGGACCACCAATCTAAAAGCATACTATCGTTTGTGTGTGTGTGGAGGAGGGTGGCTGACAATGAGTTTGGGTACGGCTATGTATAACCCACCTAGTAAGCAATCATGCGTAAATAAACTATCCTTATAGTATACAAGTACAGCCCATGTGTATTCAGTAAACAAAACAAACAAAAAAATAATCGTGCAATTCAATTTTCAATGAACCCAACTTACCCACCTAATAGATTTTCATATTAATTGGAATATGTTTAGGACAGTCAGAAGACTTTCTGTGCAAACGGTTGGGCAGTTATTACTTTGCCTATAGAACAATTTAGTTAGTGGCATGAGTTAAAAAGGTGAATGGAGTGATGAGTGATTGATATTCTGTCGGACCAGTGAAATTATTTACATGGTGATGGTACTACCTAAGTATGTTCTCATGATGTGGATGGACGGGGGTTCAACGTGACTTAAAAAAAAAGATTTTGATGTTTGCACCTCGACGGCTAGAATGGTACTGCGATCCTGATGAGGGAAACTATTAAAGTTACAAGTAGCGATAAGATGAAAAGAATGAATGAACTGACTCGGAGTGTAGACGGTGGTGGTGGTAGTAGTTCTTTCAATGTGTACATTTTTTTTTCTTAGGGTATCATAGCCCAAGCTCATACTTATGTATAGAGCCTTCCAAAAGTTCGATGCATTTGTGTGTATATATTATGTGCTCTGTCCGTATAATTCAGAGAGTTAATAGAAGGATATTGTGTTTTAGTTATGAGCAAGGAGCGTAATATCAGTGAAAGAGAAAAGTAGGAAACTCTCTGAGCCGTTCGTTGTTGTTTTCTGTGGAAGGACGTTGGAATATATGCATGAACTCCTTGTGTCAGGAATCCACTTTTAGTTACATACTTTTCTTTTTAGGTTTTTATGAACGGATGCTTACAACCTACTGCACTATAGGGTACTCAATGTATTTATAAGCCTCCATGGTTTATAATGAGACAAATTTATTCTATAGTTTCAATTTTGACATATTTCGTTTATTGTGTACACACGATGGGTATTTACATACTTTGTATGCTCATATTCCTTCAAAAAGTGTTTCGCATAATTTTGTGCATACTTACACATCGTTACTGAAGGTGCATTAGAAAGCACGTTTTGTACGTTTATAAATGTCTAAAACATCTTATAAAATGTGTAAAACTGAGTTTAACAATTGCAAAAATGTCACAGTTGTACTTCTAGCCTATTTCAAAATGAAGAAAGTGCAAAACTTAGTTTTGCCCATTTGTTTAAAAAGTTGTGCAAATCTTACTGTTAGTTGTAAGCGCTATGTTAAAAGTGCAAACGGCATTGTGACACAATGTGTACAATGCAATGTGCCTTTTAGTCTAAATCGGAGACCGGCCACTTTGCTTTTAGTAATATTTGGAGACGGGCCATTTTGCATCTTCAGTAACGATAAGTAATCTAACCACGTAGTACTTCCGTTTTTTTAGTAGTAGTGAGACAGTGAGTATAGGTATGTTGATGTCCCTGTTCTGGCGAGAGCCAAATCAAATGTGTAGGTACCTCCTTGAAATGACTTGTCCACATTCCATGCCTCCATTCTGTGTATAATACTTTCCCACTAATTTCTGTGTCTCATGCAATACATGCCTCAACACTTCCCCAGTGCAGTCA
The DNA here is from genome assembly GCA_034695205.1 of Dicyrtoma fusca. Classification (NCBI taxonomy): domain Eukaryota; kingdom Metazoa; phylum Arthropoda; class Collembola; order Symphypleona; family Dicyrtomidae; genus Dicyrtoma; species Dicyrtoma fusca. The sequence goes on along the minus strand of JAQFZC010000811.1, from coordinate 33,680 downwards.
GTAGTAATGTATTCGCGTGGCGAAACATCATGAGAGAAACAGGATTTTTAGGCATATAATTATTGAGTGGCGGGAAAGCTCCTTGATGAAAACAGTATCAGTGCTAATAAATTATTTGCAGGCTCAGCTATTTTTTTATACAGTTGCTTAGAGTAGAGAATGTGTTGCATAATCAACCGCATGCGTAGAGAAGTAAAGCAAAATTTTAAACTAAAAAGTCATAAAATGATTTTTATTAGCTGTCATCTACGTGCCCACGATCAGTAAAGTTCGTCAAGTTCATGTGTTTGTATTACATACATTGCTATGTACTATGGATTGCAAGTAGGTATGTAAGTAAAGTGTGAGGCTCATTATTATAAAATCATGCATAGCGTTTAATATGGCAGGTAGATAGTGAAACTCATGTGAGTGCCGAACCGCAATGAAAGGGCCTGTTGATTGCTATTTAATCGAATAAATTAACGTCAGCAGATTACATAGTATGCCTCCCATATGTGCACGGTCGCTGACATATATGGAAATGGCTCTTTGGTTAAGGGAAGGGAAAGCTTTGTATGTATGTGTAAGAGAGTTCGTACGATTGTAATTGTCTCGTGACATGTGCTGTAATAGTAATAGTACAGAAGAACCACGTGCTTTAAATTGTCAGTACGAGTACACAATGTTTTTCCTTTGAGCTCCGGCATAGAAATCATAATAATAGTATTGGCGAGAGTCCAAGCTCACGGCGTCGCTTTCATTGACTGTCATTACATTATTTTGACGTTTTTGATACACTGGGTTGGGATTGTAGGAATTATCTATGCAACTGTCATTGCCTGTTACTATTACCTGCTCAAGTATTTATGAGGTTTCGCTTTTAGCTTCTATGAAAGAAAGGTCTAACTTGTATTGGAATGTTTACGTAATGTAATGTTACACATTTGATTTTGTTTGTTGACTGATTTATAATAATTATTGAATTTTTCAGGGAATGTCGACGGAGTCAACGTCTGGCCTTGCCCTTCCCGGAGGACCGAATAGTAGTAGCTCATCATCCGAAGGACCACACCCGCCCAAGTCAACTCCACCGCCGCCACCGTCCCCATCCCTGGCTCAACAACAACAGCAACAACAACAAATGAATCATCAGGCCAATAATCCGCCGTCACCTCAGCAATCATCCCGATCAACACCTGTTCAGTCTCAACAACATCCGCCACCTCCGTCACTGTCGAACAGTACAAGTGGTAGTGGTAGTAGTTCCGGTGGTGCTGGTAGTGGAGGAGGGGGTAGTGGTGGTGGTGGTCCACCTTCAAATTCTCCGTCTCATCGACCTCAGGGCTCATCTCCTTCCAGTAACAGCTATGCTCAGCCTCCTGATATTGGGGTACTTGACAATTTCCTTACCATTTCTACTATTTTATTTAAAAAAAAAAGGTAAAACACATTACATTGTATGATGCTATCTGCACCTCGTGAAGCATCGGGCTTTATCTCAGTAATTCAATTTTTGTCACTGTGTTACTAAATTGTATCTGGCAGGAATCGACAGCTAGCTAAATACTAATGGAAGCTGATAATGTACAAAGGATCTGTCATAAAATTTGGTAATGGTTCATTAATATTCGGACGTGTGCGCAGGTCTCGTATTTATAGTGGCCTGTGTATAGGTATTTCGCATGAAGTGAATAATCTGTGCAAAAAATAGCACATTCAACATTGTACGAGTACTAGGTATATACTACCCTGCACGGAATCGGAACAGAAGCTTTTGATCATTAATGTTTTCACAATATTCTTGATAAAATGCCGGGTGTTGACATTTTCAGTGTGATGCAACTATATGTTCCCTACTGATGGTGATTGTAGGGCGGCACATAATCCATAAGCCCCATGATTTGTAGGCAAGGTATATATGCAGTGCTGGCGGCGTTCTTTTAGAATGTATCATCCAGGATAGTGTGTGTTTATATGTAAAACGTGATGCACATGAGCCTGAAATAAATTTGCACTTCCCTACCCACTTGGGTAGGTAACTTGATGGGAAAATAGGTACTGCTGATGTTGTGTCAGTATTTTACACCATGCATTAGCATCATTAGAGCAGTCACCCAAGTTTCCATTGATTAACGAGATGATGCTTATAGGGTTCTAGTAATTGATTGTGGCACTTCCTTCAGTACTCCTTTATGAATGTGTAGACTTGTAGACTCGACTCCTCAGAGTGTTTCCGTATGTAGGTAGTAGGTAGGTAGGTACCCATGAAATATGTCTGAGTTACAACAGAGAGAGAGAGGGAGAGAGAGACGGCTCACTTTTCAGTGTAGTAGGTAATAAATATATGTATACTCCTCCGGGGGGAGGAAACGCGGTTCTGTTTGACGTAACAATCGTTTCTGCATTAATTGTCTGTGAAGATTTTATCCGGAGAGCGTCTCTCTAGGCACCTAGGCATGTGGGTGCCGGGTTTAAAAGGTTTCGGGAGTTTCTACACAGAAAAGCATTGTTACATTAAATGGGTCAGACGTTTGTATATACTTACGCATCTTATCCACTTACGACTTACCCCGAATTCCGAATGTAGGTTTGATAATATGGACGTGGGTACACGTATATAGTCAGTCAGTCCTATATTTTCGGTTTTTTGTAAATAAAAAAAATTGTAGGTTTCTGTTAGCTCCTGCTGCAACTGTGTTGTGAAATTCGTATACCTAGGGACCTAGGTACTACATTCCTTGCGAAATTGTGGGGAGTGCAACTCTTTCCTCATCCCTTGTACAGTAGCATAGCCGCACCGGCTCTTTCTTGTACTCTTTCTTCGTACATTATCAACTCTATGATAGTAGGTATTACAGAATTCATGAGCTGCCTGTACTGTACTGTGCCCATTTAATTAAAAATTTACAAAAATAATGCAATAATATCAAATTGATTTATGGAAAAATCGGATAGAGTCAGAGAATAAAATATTTCTAGGTACCTACCTCTACTTCTACGTACATAGATTATTTATGGATCCATTGGAAGCTAATCCGGGGAAATCAAGTTTTTTTTACGGGATGGATGCATTGCATTGAGCATTGTTTCTGTCAGAAAAGTAGGTACTTGTATAGGATTTTGCTACGAAAAAGTTGAGTACTATTACTACTATTGTTCAATTGTACAGTGTGTGTGTGTGGTGGTGGTGGCCTGTCTTGAGTTTGAGTTGTAGTTGTGTACTCCTACCATAGTACTGGGATCTAACGCAATTTTCACTCTGTGCTCAGAGCATTGGAGAGACGAATAGATGGGATGAGTTGAAGCTCTCACTCTAACGTAGGTTACTATATAATATATACCTTAGGTAGGCTCTTTTTGGTCTTGGTCTTGGTTGCTGCAACCAACTCTGCTCTTCTTCTATGTGTGAGAGTGAGTGTGTGTGTGTGACTCTGTACTGTACTGGGATTGTGTGTGTGTGGATAGATGGATGGTGAGTTCTGGTAGTGCTGGTGAAGTTGGTTGGGACGTTGGGAGTTCTTGTGCAAAGGCTCTCTCTCTCTCTCGCTCTCTGAATGCACTGTGTAGTTTGGGTGGTTGATCGGGCAGCTATGCCGCTGACGTCACTCCCATGGATTCAATGGCTTGATGAATATTTGTCCCAATAATTAGTGAGAGAGTGTCAAAATAAAATTAGGACTTGGAGGAGATGCAGAATCCCGGGTGTCTCGGCCTCCGTCCGGCGAAAGTCATTTTGAGCATTTGGAAAGGGATGAAAAGTTGGTTTGAAAAGAAGGTCTGGTTGTGATGATCGGGTGGTGAGGCCTGGCAGCTCACTCTCCATCTACACAGTAGTAGTCCATGATCAGAGCTGGGTTTACTGTACAGATGTATTATAGTAGTAAAGAAGTAGAGACGTATCTATCTACCTACCTACCTACATGGTGGATTTTGTTATGTGCGTGAAGAAGTAAAGTATTTAGTGCTGGTGGGCTCGATAGAAGTAGAAGTACGTAGAGAGAGAGAAATATAACGTAACGACCCAAAAGCAAAAGCAAAAGCTTTCGAAGCCTTTGCCTTTGCCTTCCCTGCCTTCCCAAAAGCCCAAAGTATTTCAAGTCTCTCTCCTTTCCTTCTATTCTGCTACTCACTCACTCTCTTGGTTCTGGTCTCTGGTACTGGTTCTGGTTCTGGTTTGGTTTGGCTTGCTTTTATATTCTCATGTACTTTTGCCTTTGCCTTTGCCATTGCCTTTGCCTTCGGGTCGATATGATATAAACATAGGCTTCTCTCTCTCTCGTCTCTCTATTTTATTATACTTGGTCTTTCGTGAACAAAGTTTCCCATTCCTCGTGTTCTCTCTCTCTCTCTCTGTCTTTCTTGCTACAAAACTCTCCTCTTATGGCTGGCTGGCTGGCTGGCTGGCAGGCTGACTGGTTAGTTGGGTACCTCTTTTTTGCTGTCTCTCTGTCTCTGTCTCTCTCTATACTTTATAATGCTGTTGGCTGGTTGCTGGTTCTGTAGTTCTGTTCTTACTACATAGCTTGTTTTTCCTATCCACTCACACTATCCATCCATGCCAGTCCCATCTCCCATCTCCCAGCTCCCATGGCATGGAATGGAATGGAAGGAATGGTGAGTAGAATGGAATGGTATGGAATAGAAAGATGTAAAGGAGAAGTAGAAGTAGAAATAGTGTACGAGTTAGTTTAGTTTGCTTGAAATGCTTTGCAACTTCCCAAGTACGAGCGAAAGACTAGGAATAGGATAGAATAGGATAGGATGACTCGTTTCATATATATTTTGGATGTGTGTGTTCGTTGAATTTGGAAATGTTGGAATAGCATGGTTATGGCTCGGCACACATCACATCGCATGATGATGATAAAGCAGCTCTCTAGCTAGCTAGCCTCTCCTCCTTTTTCCCTCTCTCTCTCGAACACATTCATTTATCTAGCTACAGAGTTAATGTGAGTCAGACTCAACGAAGGAGCCCATCACAGAAGACTGTAATAGTGTAATATTATATAGTGGGAGCCCATACGCCATACATGCCTATCTATAAGAGATTTTGAACGACGTGATACGATGAGGCAAGAGCTACTACCCTGAAACTAACGATGAGTTTACCTCCCTTTTACACAAAAGTCCATATCTTCATCCTTTTGCCATGATTCGTTCCTAGGCTGTGTAGAGGTACCTATACAGGCTGTTTGTGTTGAGCAAGTATTAAATGTAGGCTCTTTGGAGAGAGAGAGAGAGAGAGAGAGAAAAGCTCTAGTGCATTGCATGCACGCAATATCATGGCAATGGCAATACTATGGCCTTTTAATATGATGAGGATGGATCCGATAGAATAAGTGGATACATATACGCAGTAGTTGCAGTCAGTCAGTTATTGTTGTGTTACTCCTTCGTACTCTTTCGTTCCTTCTTCGTCTTAAAGGAACTCTTTTCCCCCCGTCCTCTCTCTATCCTTCATATTATTATCTTGGAAATTACGGACGATCAGGATGAGGTAGAATAGAAGGGCGTAAGGTATATGTATCTATCATCTACGTCTTCTCTGTAGACACAGAAATACAGAAACAGCCACAGCTTCACATTATTCACTGACTAGTGAGTGCAAAAGATTGACAGAGCAAAATTATTATAACTACCTACCCATCTACCTACCTACCTTCTACTATTGTGGATCTACACTTAACCTACGTATGTAGATCCCAGTTACATTTAGGGAGGGATGGAAATGGAATGGCAAACTCCTTGGGCACATACTGCTGCGTATTCTATGTATGTATTGAGAACTAAAGTAGGGTGGTGGTAGCTAAAGCTACCTACCTATGTAAGAATATTTATTTGTCAGCCTTACTATATTATTGCCTTGCCTTGCCATCTCAGGCCCATCCATGTCATGATGCTCTGTACTGTCTAGGATGGCTTGTCACTTGTCTGTATTTTGTTTTGTTGGTTTTGTAGACTGTATATATGCATGTACTCTGTCAGTTGAGTTCACGTAGGAGCGTTCCTTCTTGGTTGGAATATTATTTTATATTAAATTGTTGTTTGGGAAGCGTTCTCTAAGCATGGAGCTCAAGGCATCAAAAAAGAAAGATAAGGTGAAAACAACAACGACTCTGTGGTAAATACAAAGAAAGGAAAACCTTGGGTATTTTATGAACATCTGACTAATGGCAAAGTTTTTTTTTGTTTTTTTTTTCGTTCTTGTTTCCTTCTCACTCACGATCAGGTGGTTGAAGTTGGTTGAAATGCAAAGGAGGTATACATAAGTAGGTAGGATAGGGATGTGTACGCGGAATAAATTTGGAACCACTGAGACCAAAGTTTGCAATTCTATGTAGATGATGCCTTCTTACCTTACGTAGGTATATCCTGTACCTATCTTGTGTCTCTGTTCCTTTCTCGTGCAGTTGACCGTATTAATTTGATTGAGTTTCTGTTCTGTAGTGGGTTAGCAGTTAAAGCGACGCGACGGTGGCAGTTTTTATATGTATTTTGGTCTGCTCTTTCTATCAGTTGAGCAGTGATTAACCATGTGACGATTCAAGTACCTATCTATCGTTACAGATGAGGAGATGAGTAATTCAACCTTTGTATAAGATACATGTGGTAAAATTGGATGGAACTTCTCTTGCATGGAATGATGATGTCATTTCGTTACATGCACGCTGCAATTTATAATATGCAGAACATTCGTTCTATTCTGTAATGGTTGAGGTCTTGTTGACGAGCTTGTGGTTGGTGTCGTTGGGATGATTATTCCTAATCTATTCTAATGGGGGCTCACATAATACTGTTCGTACCTAAGCTTACATTATGATTTCTAATTTATACGGCCGTATTTTGTGCGTAGGTACGAGTTTCTGTATTTTACTTGGGTATTATTGTTTCGGGATTGCATCTCCAGAAGGCTATAGTAATTCTATGGGGCAATCTTTCTGTCCGTCCGTCATAAGCTAGTGTTTTTATTTTGCATGTGTGTAAAGAGCATCCTTTGCCTGCCTATAGGGCCAATAGTGTGGCGGCAAAAAATCAGGGTATGACAGATTTTGTTTACGGTATGATAAATGTTTGGTGGCTTATAACTTGGTAGGTACATACATATATAGGTGTTCTGTTTGCGTTATATCATCTGTATGTAATTAGGTATGCAATAAGCCGAAGGGCATACGAGTAGTTTTGTGAGCGATTAAGGTTTAAGTTAATTTGTGTTGCCTAAGCCTGTGTGTCTTTGTAAGTAGGTGGGTATATTAGGTACATATGTGCCTACGTATTTTTGTATTTATAGGTACATTGCATGATGAAACGTGTGAGTGCGTAGTAGTAGTAGTAACATTGACATTCGAATAAAGTTCCTCGACTCTACATCAATATTTGATTATCTTAATAAAGACATCAATAACTTTCAATTTATCTGTAAAGCTACACTTACCTAGGAAGGTACAATGTTGTACATAGGTGCATTATGTACTGTACCTCACGATTGGGACTGGGGCTCTTTCATGTAGCACTGCCACTACTGCAATGCAATAACGAAAATTGCTGGGTAGTTGTGAACTGGACTGCCAATTAGGAATTCAAATATACAAATTATAATCGATAATGTTGAAAAAGTAATAGGAGAAGGAAACTACATATATGTATAAATTGTACATTCCTTCGAATTTCGTATAATGTCACGCAGCTCAGTGGGATGTTCAAAGAATTCTTCAATTTACTTTTGATGTGTCTGTGAGTGAGTGTGAGGTCTATAAATTCCTTCCGGAAAAGCTCTTTAATGCTTTGTTGTAATTCTATCTGTAATCTGTAGTATAGAAGCGTTGTTTAGTTGTTGCCAAATAGTGCCAAATAGTGCCAAATACTGGTTTAAGGGGCATAGGAGTTATTTTCTATGCTAAACTGGAATATTTAGCCAGGAACAGAAATTCGTAGTTTCGTAGGTTAATTATTTTTAAAATTGTTAAAAAAGTTCGAGCTAAAGTGAGTTCTAGTTTCGATTTTGTCGTGTTGGAAGTTTTGGCGGTGGAAATTTTTGCTGTCTGCTCTTTCCTCGTGGTTTCGGTTGGGCTTCGAATGCTTCGAGTTCCGGTCGTAGGGCTACATAAGGACATTTAATTTGTATTCTTTGCTGGCCGTATCTTCTATATTACAAAGTTTATTATTTCGAACATATACTATGTACTTACTCGGTTTTGGGATTGTGTGTATGCTCTCTGAATAGGTATTTCACAATCCATAGGTATAACTGAGTAGGTAGGTTTGTTTGCCCTGAAAGTTGTTTTCAGCTATCCATTTATCTACCCTGATGAAAAATACAAAGAGATCCTGGGATTGGTGACTTACCCAAGTTTCAGCGGTGATTACTTGTCTTTGGGATCTCGTTGAAATCCTACATGGCACATATGTACTATACATACTCACTAGTCAGAGTGAACTGTGTTTACGTGTGCATTGCTAGAAATATTTTATGATTTGGCTATACATTGTACACACATACATAGTAGCTTGAGGAAAGATCCAAGATCCTTCCAAGATTTTACAGTTGGTAACTAGAAGTCATTACATCCATCGGTACAGATGTGTGTGTCTGTGTGTATGTATAATTGTAGGTTTAGAAAAGTTTTCTTCGTGCTTATTGTATGTATGTAAGGCAAGGGAACGTAGTTCATATTTGGAAACATTTTATAGTATAAAAGTCTACTACATACTACTATGTACTTGCTCTCTGTTTCTCTCTCTCTCTCGTTTTTTTGTGTTAACCTATCGACGGCAGTCAGACTGTTTCATTCATTCATAATTTGTCTTCTAAAAAAAAAGAAGTGGTGAGAAGGAATTACGGATTCTATTCTGCTCTCTTTTTTGTATGTGTGTGTGTGTGTGTGTCTGCTTTCCATATTCATCATCTTCCCTGAAATTAGTAATCAGGTCAAGTGCTCACCTACTACTCTTTTCCCTTTAGAATTCACGGCTAAAAATTATAATTTTTTTGCGCGTACGCTCCGTCAGCTCAGATAGATAGAAAGTTTGAAATTGGATGATAGGGAACTCGAACGGTATACTTATACATAGACTGTAAGTGGACTCAAGTTTGGTTGCATAATCGTACTCGTAATTGAGGCAATTAACTTATTTTATAAGCTAGCCCAGAAATAGCGGGGAAGACTAAACTAATAATTGTTGATGCCGAGGAAATTAATTCGAAAGTAAAGTAAGTTGTAAAGGAGCATGGGAGATGGTAGGGCTTTGCCTGGTTGAATTAAGCACTAAACTTACCTGTTATACATACGCGTCGTTAGAAAATGGCGTTCAGATGAATGACTGCAGTTCTGCATATAGGAGAGCAGTTATATTGTTAGTTTCACTGTGCAGTTATGGTTGTTTTGTTACATACAGGTAGGTTGGTAGGATTTCGTTTAGGTTTTAGACTCTTGTGTTGCAATGCACAAGAGATGGCTTGAGAATTTGAACACTAGGCGAGTGCTTGCTGCTGCTTTCTGTTGGGTGTCGGGACACGACGAAGACGTCTGCTGGAGAAACACGTTACAAGGCAGCACAACGCCGTTCGTTCTCCTTATCCTCCGGCTAAATACTCGTAGAGTTTAATGCTGCATTTAAATTGATCTGGATTTTGAATTATTAAATTCCGTAGCGTTGCGTTGATATTACACGTTTTTTTAAGTACACATTGCATCAAAAATTTCTAAAGGAAGTACCTACCTACCCACAAAAATACATGCTTACCTAGTTCGACTGCCGTTTTTATGTAATTTCCAACATTTATCCCATTTATGAAAGATGCCATGAAACGGTAGAAGAATCAATGGAAGTTGTTTTTATAGAATAAAACATCTTATCTCTAATTTTAACCGCGTATTTTTAGATAGACTACCTCAACACAACCAACCACCAAAACTAAATAGCCAATCTATGTATGTATTGACACAGAGAGAGAGATTAAGATTTCAAGGTCATCGTCAGTAAGTATCCTGTATTATTATATAAGGCATTCTATCTAGACAGCATCAAAGGAGGTATCTTTTACGAAAACAAATTATGTATTGTGTTGGTTTCCAGAGATAGAGACAAATAAAATAATGAAGTTTACACACAGATTGCTACATACTTTACAAATTATGTGAACTTGCAGGTCAAACAAAGTTAGGTGGGTATCTCTGTTGTGAATCAATAATACAGCTGATTTCATGGTTTATAGTTTAGCATTGTGTTTCGGATGGAATGGACACAGAAACATGTATAGGTACCTATAGGTTGGTAGGCTAATGTTACTCGGTTAGTTGGAAGCACTTTCATAAAAATGGGTCTGGAAGATTTTTGCAACTTTACAGATCTACTACAAGATACATACAAGCTGGAAGACAAAGTTAGTGTGTCTTGTGCGGAGCATGTGTGTCTATGCGTCTTTCCTATGTACACAGACTAGAGACTAGATGTGCAGGGACGGATCATCATCGCTTCACTTTCGTCTTTCGTAGAAGTGCAAAAAAAAAAAGTTGGAAATAAATTTTCTCAGATCTTCTAAGTTTAGCCTGAAAATAGTGAAAATGGTATGCGGACTGACTAGTGACTCTGACTCTATGAGTTTATAAACTACTATGTATATGCCTATAGGACATAAGTTGTGTCTAAAGGATAAAAGGATAAATACATGGGCAGGCAGGGTGTGTGTTAAAGATAGAATGCTATAAGATGGTTCTTATTCGGTATATAATGCTTATGTAGGTAGTAGGTACTTATGTGTGGACTTGAAATGGTGGCGGATAGTAAAAGGGAGTAAAAGTCTAGGAAGACAATAATGTGAAGACAGTGGAGACGTGAATGAAATGAAAGGAGTTTCCTCCCGAACTGCATTTCCTTACCGCCATTTGAACTTCAACACACACACACAACTCTGTATGACTTTGTATGTTCGACACCCTCGATTCTCTCTCTCTCTCTCTCTTCTTGAAAAAGTCATCGTACATAGAGATGCCATCTAAACTGCATGTACATATGACCCTATGTACTACGAATGTAACTTTGGCCGTCGTAGTAGTGTGTAGTCTGTAGTAGTAAAGTAACCCTGAGTTTGAGCCTTTCACAATCAGCTGATCCCGTATCTTTTTACTAAAAGTAATATCATGGGTGATAATATCAGGGTAAGCTTGTTGTGTGCATACCTACTTCAATACTCATGTGCATCCAGTTTTTTTTTCTCCATTTCTTCCACTTCCCTTATAGAGTTGAAAATACTGACTAGTGAGATTCTTCTCCACAACAGATTCTTGTCTTGGACGGACTATTTTGCTTTGCAGGCATTATAAAGCCTACATTTCTAAAAACAAGTGTTCCTATCAAATTATTTAAGTTTTTATTTGTCTTTTTCGAGTGTTACTGTTTCAGGCACAGACACAGAATGAAGACTGCTTGTTTGTCGGAATTAATGTTTATGTTTATGTAGGTATTTGCGCATAGGGATTATCAGGGCAGTGTGAGTGTATAGTGTGTTCTGGGATAGAATTAATGAATTAAATGTGGTTGGTAGGTAGGTACTTAGATTCTCATTTATTTGATGTCATTGCATTGCTTTCGGCCTTCGGCTTTCGACTTTCGGAGTATTTGTATGTTATGTACACATTAAAAGCCAAAGCCGCCAACACGTGCTTTTTAATATCTAGTGTAACTGTACGAGTGCGAGTGTAGAGTCATTGTTTATTTTATACTATGCACTAAAACACTAGGAATAAGTTTGGCAGTATAATCTATCTGTAATTTATGCATGAGTGACACACGTAACAGTCTGAGGTTTATGAGTGGAGGTAGGTACACCTTAATAGATGTATGTATAAAAAGCCTGGCTCGAGGTCTCTCATTGATGAATGAAAATGAATGAAAAAAAAGAGAGAATAAATGTCAATGTCAGGGTAAATGTTGTGAGTTGAAACGGAGGTGAATGACAATCAGAAGGTGAAATTTTAATGATATAATATTTTTCCTACTTGTGTACACAATTGAATTTATAATCATTCATTAGTAGTAAATTGCTGTACAGCTGTTTTGTATGTATCACGAAAGAATTAGGTACACCTCTGTGTCAGCTATAAAAACTCGGCAGTGTAGGTAGCTTTGGCTGGTTGGTTAGGTTAGGTTGCTTACTTGTACGCCATTCTGACTACTATATACATAATGATGGATGGATACATATTATTATGAGTCTATCTTTTGTTTGCATTTTCGATTTTCCAGATACGGAAACGGCACAGAGAGTCACTGTTTAGGTTTAGGTTGGTAATTTGATGTGCGTTGAGATGAGTGCGTTTCGGAATCGGTAGCTTGTGATAATAAAACCATTTCGAGGCTTCCTACTATATACATGGTACACTATCACTATCACACCGGTTGAAAGAGACGCATGCATTATAATAGTTTACCTATCTTGGAATTACCAAGCTTTCGAAAGCAGCTCGGTTCTTTCATAAGGGCGTAAATTAAGGGAGTTGTTCAAGATTTCTGTACTATTAATTTACACAGACACATGGATTCTCATTTCTCAGAACTGCCACAGAGCCTCCGTGTACATGTACATACATAACGTACAATCCAGTATCTGTTTATTGCCCCACCGAGCCCGTGACAATAATATTGTTTACCTTTTATTCTTTTGAGACTGACTGTAATTAGGTTCGTATTATGTTTCCTATGACGCCCGCGACGAGCAAGTGCTCTTGTTTTGGTCTCGTTGATTCTACTTGAATTGCTTGTGCATCATTTTTATGAGCAATTGTCATGACTGAACCGACTCGTGCAATGTATTTTTCAGTTAAGCGATGAAATAGATGTATAGGTACATACAGATCTACTGAACATCCTACCTACCTATGTATTTAATTATGTGACTTACGTTGCATCGGAAATTTATGGAAATGCATTTATTTTAAAGTGGCTCTTGTTGTTTGTTGTTGCTATTAAAAGACTGAATGGATATTTAATATTTACCTACCAGTGCAGTGCAGTGTGGCTTAAGCCATTCGATTAGGCATTCTACTTGAAATTGTGTAAGAGAGGCTGGACGCTGGACGAATAATGGGTCAGTTAGAATCAGTTGTTGTGTTTTTAAAGAAAAAGGAAGATAAAGCAGATTTGTTGTTGTTTTGTTTATTCATAAAAAAGTTAATTCATTAGTATTTAATTGTTGTGTTATGCTGATCTGCATTGTCACTTGCTACACAGACACACAGCCTTGTTTCGTTGCGTTGCTCCCATCGAACTCAACCTTGTTAGCCAAGCCCGGTAATCTTTCCATCACTCATTGATACCCCTATCAGCATTAGCAATAACTTCCTTTCCTTCCTTCGTGCAAAAGATACATAGCTGTGATTCTGTATACAGTGTAAAGCATTTTATCAAGTATGATAACTTGTTAACCGGTACTAGGGTACTAGATTGTGTCTGCTTCTGAAATCCGTCTTCAATCAGGTCGTAGCTCTCTTTCTACTTGATAATTAAAATGAAAAATAAAAATAATACCAAGGTAAGGTAGTAAGGTATAGGGATGCCTGTTAGTCGTGTGCTCAGCGGGTGTAATGGTACATTAGTACTGGCATCATCACTGTCTGCATCTGTATGGATGCCATGGAATTGGTTTTAATCAACAGAGGAATAATGATGAGTATCTCCCATGATTCGGTTGTTGCTTGCCTGCTTTGATTTCGTGTTAAAGAAGAAGAAGAAAAAAAATGCGTGTAAAAAAAATCTAGTTGCTCTCTTGGTGGCACTGATAATACAGACAGACAGACAAAGGCGGGAAACATTATTATAGAAGGAACGAACGACCTACCTTTACTGTATCGTAATCGTATCCTTTCGGTCGAGAGAAAAAAAAATAATGAATGAACAATCGAAAGGATGACTTGGAGAGCGGGTGTGGGTTATTCATGGTATAATTACATGTACCTATATACAATGGAATGTAATGGCTTTGCAATAAAAAAAAATATAGTAGAGGTACCTGTATAAGTGGTGATAGATGTATGTATGTATAGGTATATGTACTATACTTATACGAAATACGTTGCATAATCGCGTGTACGCTGTAAACTGTTTACACGAAATGGAATTCTACTTTGGTAACCCACAATTTTCTTTTGCATGAGGCTCCTGCCTGGTTGGTTTGAACATATGTATTGGTTTCGAGTGCATTCACAATCACAATAATTATATTCTTTCATAAATCATAGATACCTACATTAATCAAGTGGATAGTAGTTATTTCTTGGCAGTTTTGGTCTAATAGTTAGAATGCACAGTAAGAGAGAGAGAGAGCATTTTGTGCGTACAAAGTACAATGTGCAATGTTATGGGATTAAATTTAGATGTCAACTTTTGGTTTTAGTTGATCAATGCACATTACTTACAAAGGGATGAAGATGGGTTTTATGAATTGCATTCTACATATATCTGATTTGTTTCTGTGTTTGTTTTTGTGTGCAGGACGTGACGGGGTGTAATAGTAATGATAGTGGCCCTAATCCTGGTTTGCGACCCTCGCCTTCACCTACGGGTTCTGCTAGTTCCCGATCAATGTCACCAGCTGTGGGTAAGTAGTCAATTATTGACAATTTATTGCTAATTTCTTATATGTACGTATGTTGCTATTTATTATTGACTCTGTATTGTCGTTAAAGTGACATGAAATCGTATACCGATGCGATGTGTATAACAGTGGTATCTGTACAAACTAGGTTTTGTGTGTGTGTGTAGCATACTACCTTTTTTATTTATGGATTTTGGCAAATGTGAAAAGATGATTTCTGATTTCAATGAAGACTCGAATGCCTTTTGCATGAGACGCATAGTCACATGGACGAGAGTGCAGCGTGTGTGTAAAACTTTGGAATTTATAGCACAGATCCTTATTTCGGTCAAGGGTAGAGGGGAAAATTTTTAGACGGCGCATCCAGAGAGAGGATGAGGAGAGACAAAATATTCTAGCAAAAGAAAGGTTGTGTGTGTATGTGCATCCTTAATGGTTTCTCGGTCTTGGATGCAATTCCTTTCCCGAGCTCGTAGGGATTTGTAAAAGTTTCCAAGCAGTTAAGTGAGCCACAAGAAAGTTTGTCGAGTAAGTACGTACGTACAGTCGTACAGTACAGAAGATGTATAACTGTGGGCCTATATGAACATAAATTCGGGATAAAGGGCTTATATAGGCACTTATACATGCATAGTGCGTTTATCTTTGTTGAAATGCTGCTGCTGCTACTATAGTGAGAGAATCCGCGATCCCTCTCTTTCGTCTCTATGATGTCGATGGGATGCATGGAAAGTATTTTTAACAACTTTTGAGCCATAGGAATACAAATAATGGGCCTTCTGTTTAGGGAAGTAGTTCAGAGATGAAGTTGTTTTGTTTTTTGATGTAGAATGTAGAGGTACCTACCTAGGTAAGGTGCCTACATTCGTAGTAGGTAGGTGGGTATATGACGGGGAACCTTTTGAAGTTGTGGATTTAGAACAGTCGCGATAATTTGAAGTGTCAAGTTGGAGTTTTCAACATTAAATTTGTTCCTTTTGTGAGCTCGGCTTTTCACCATCTCGTTCTTAGACCGGATTTTGTCTCTGCCGGCTGCCCGCCATTGTATTTCAGGATGAAGATGAAGATGATGAAATTACCACGCTCTAGTATAATTATGTATATAAGTTGATAGTTTTAAAACTGAAAGAGCTTTTAGGTATGCATGTATTTGCTTAAAGTGAAAGTAAACAAAAGAAATTCCGCAAGAAGATTTTCGTAGGGAAAACTTTTGAAAATTGGATAAGACGCCGACGGAATCAGTGAATGAAGATTTTGTGTATTTCTTGACATGACAGGAAATTGATTTTTTTTCTATCTTTCTTTCTTCTGCTTACGATAACTTCTGATTACGTACACCAGCATAGGTAGTAGGTAGGTAGGTACTTTCCAGAGGGTTTCCTAGTCTGAGTTCTGGGATTCTAGGATAATAGATTAAATTAATGAATGTAGGTCTTGCATGTGGCTGATTGTGAGTTTGTGAGTATAGTGAGTAGGGACTCGTAAGCTACCTATACCTACTAGTACCTACTGTACATCATGAATGGGGAGTGAGTTTTAGTTGAATGTTGAAGCATCCAAGTCAATAAATTTCAGGGTTAATGGCCGGGGCTCTTGTCGTTTGACACTTGTGTATACAGATTAAATACAGTCGGACGGGATGCGAGTGGAGATCTTTCCTGGGTAGAATTTAGAAATAAGGAAGGATTCATACTCGCACATTAGGATCCACTTTGTTCAGAGATCTACTCACACGTGTGCGTTCGTTCGTTGGTTCGTTCATCTATGCACGTAGATCTGTCTTTCTTCTTACATACAATTCAAAGTTGACTGCACCAACTTTTTGTATCATTATCGGATGCACACTTATGTATGTATGTCACAGTCAGAGGGACCTTCTCTCTCTCTCTCTCTCTCATCTGCCACGATGCTCTCATGCTCATCTTCTTCCTTCTTCACCGCTTTCTGTCGGCCTTGAGTGAGAGACAAAACTGACAATGAATTAAGTAGTATCCGTCCTCAAGTGATGCGAGTTTTTTTTTCTCCACAGACCCATACATGCTCAATCTGTAATAGCTAACCTACTGGTAGTGACAGTCCCACTCGTGGAGCATCGTGATACAGAGGGATCTATCTATCTGTAGACCTATGTATCCTTGTTACATCCTTTTTCATGATTAAAAGCAGCTGAACATGTGTGTATAGATATCTCTCATCCTGACCTACTTAACCATTAATTTATTACCTTTGCACTTTATCGTCGACGCAACTTTGTTGTTTTTATATCCTTGCCGTTGTAATAATAATAATTGTAAGATTGGAATAGTAATAATAATTTTGCAGCTGTGCTGTGTGTCTGTAGAAAAAAGCGGTGTTATTGATAGTAGAATGCAATGCAACACTCCAAACTTTGTCTGGGTGTGTGTGTGCTTACGCCTACGCGCGCTATTACTGCTGCTATGCAACTATAACTAACTCAATAAAATTTCGGAAAGGTATTTTAACTATTCAGGAAGACTTGTGACAGTGTAGTGCAGTGAAGCTAGTTAGTATGCACTTTAATGTGGTGTGAATACATTTATAATTATTGTAAGTTTGAGCTACATACATACTTAGGTAGCATAGTAGCCCACCGAGCCGATGCCATCGCCATCCTTTCACGATGATGATGGTATCGGTATGTAATAGAGGAAAGGAAGTCAGCGCGTGTTAAGGCGAAGGTCATTTCAGCCAGCGTATAATTAAATCAAGTGGGATAATTATTCCTATTACATAACTACCTATTACTGCAGTGGATTTCTTATTTTTATAAAGTTGGTATACTAATGGTGTCATTGACACTGTGTGCTAGCTAATTCGTCTCATATTGTGTGGTTATAGGTATAGGTATGTTTGAACTGTGAATGTTATGGCCTTTTATAGATATCTTGTATAGGAAAAACAGCTCTGCATTATAATTATTCACTTACTATATATGTCACTATAATAGGGAAAAAATCTTTCATTTAAAAACGTGGATTTCTGAGTAAGTGCAAGAGTCGGAGTTTCCTACTAAGAGCAAGATAGTAATTAGGAATGTGGTTGTGTGTTCTTGATTATTTTTTTTTTAGGAAAAGGGTACCGGCTATTACCTAGCTCGAATTAAATGCTGGCAGGCGTAGTACTGCGCGTAGTAAAAAGCTTGCATTTGACAAAAATTAATGTTGAGCATGCTTGGATTAGTTGGATTCCCGCGTTCAATTATGCCCCACGTTTTTAGTAGTGTATTGAGTGAATAATTGCTTCATTGTTTACGTTAGTAGCTAGTTGGTTGAAGGACTGATTGATGATCAATACAACTCCGAGTCGTACTGTACGAGTATCAGTATCATCGGCTCGTTATAGCCTAGCTCATATTGCTAAGTGCTAGGACTGATTGGTAAAAACTATCCCAGGTACAGCATCTTGTGTACTAATTGTTTTGGCAGCAGTCGTAGACGTAATCCCTTAGCAGACTTGTAGATGTAACAGATAAATTATTATTTGGGAATTTTTTTTTATGGAATGTGAGACAAGTCTTATCACTAGTTTTTCTCTTGAGCTTTATAAAGTTGCTGTACCATGCAGATGATTCGATGGGCTACTACTACTTGTGTGTGTAGTAGTACCACCTGTGTAAGTACCTAGGTATGTACTTTCCCCCTTGATTGATTCCCAAAGGTACTACAACTACACAAGTATAGCTCAAAAGTAGGCAGGGCATTATCTCTATAAATTGAGTATTTTACACAAAAGTACGGTGTCCTTGAAAGGTCGATGAGAGTTGTTTGGAAATCTCTGGGCGACAGTCCATAGAACTCAAGTCGAACATCGTACATAAGTACCTACCTAGGTAGGTAGGTACGTATTATGTATGCTGTCTGTACTTTGTAGGTGCGTTACATTAGAAGACCCTGGGCTTATGGCAGTGTCTTTAACCTACATAACTATGTATAAAGATGGTAGTAGTAAGTTTAAGTAGGTAGGTTGTATTTGGAATAAGGTAGGGTTGACTCATCTGGAATTTTATAGTTTGAATTTTTTACGCCTCAGCTGAGATCCATGCTTGGGATGTGAGACGGCATACATATGAGTCTTGAGATGAGCCGAAGCCGAGTCGGTCGGAGGAACGGGTCCAGATAATGTGATACATATAAAAAAAAGTATGTAAGACAGTAGGTATGTACAATGTACAGTGTATCTTACAGTTGAATGACTGAAAGAATCTCTTCCCTTCATGCAATTGTGTATGTATGCAGGGCAATGCGGAAACTGCTGGGTAGGTAGGGGCACTAGATAGATAGGTAGGTAAGTACGTAGCTAATATTGGAGGTACGTGTATGTATTCCAGCCCGCTTGCTATAGCAGCTTTGACTAGTTCACTAAGTTCTAAGTTCACTCGAACCATTATCGTAGTAGATATGTGTACATACCTATACGTATATATATGACTTGTTCGTATATGTAGTTGGAGATGGAATAAAGTGAACTTGTATACCGTATGTTTTTCTCAAATCCTTCAATTCAAAGGATAGGAGAGTATACTTTCCACAACATGTCTGCATAGACGAGGAAAAGTTGGGAAGTAGTAATGAAAGGAAAGCACGTGTACCGGCAACAGATTCAACTTTTCAAATAAATATGGGTAATGACTGTGTCGAAGAAAAGGCGAGACCAACATTCTTTTGAGGAAATAGTGTAAGCTTAAGCAGTATAGGTACCTACTGTGCTAGTACAACTCGAGTACACTTACTTCCGTTTCTTCTTCATTATCAGTTGGAGAAGAGTATGAGTAAGGTATCGGATACGGTTTCATGTTCATTCTGCATGCGGATTTAAGAAAATGAGAGACTAAGTACTGTCCTTTAATCATTGTTGTTTATTCATATTTCTCTTTGTAGGAAATCAAAACATTCCGATTCCACCAAGACCTTCAAGTAGTCAGTCGGATGGGAGTGGACCACCAAGGATGAGTCAGTCGCCCATGCCTGGAGGTCAAGGTAAATGCATAACTTTCATGGAGTTTCATGCAAAATAAAATGTTGAATTAATCAGTGTCACATAAGTACTGTTGAATGAGAATGTAATTAAAAATGTTTTGTTTTTTCTAAACTTGTAGGAGCGCCGTACAATTCCCAGCAGCCCATGGCTCCACCTCCTCATCATATGTATCAGAGTGGAGGGAAACATCCTACTCATCCTGGTCAAATGGTTCCGGGAGGAGGTGGTGCTCATCCACCGTCTTCTCCTCAGCAGCAGCCACATTATCCCCCGCAAGGGCAACCTCACTGGCCACAGCAGCAGCAGCCACCACCACCTTCACAACCTGGGCAATATGGAAATCGCCATGGGTCACTCATGAGTCCGTATCCTCCAGGACATCCAAGTCAACCCGGAATTCCCCCTAATAGTTATCCTCAAGGTCCAAGACATCCATCGGCAGGAACCCATCCCAATCATATTCCCCCAAGTCCTCCCGGTCCGACGCCTAATCAGTATAGTGGACAGTATGGGCCTGGACCTTATGGCGGTCCTCCACCTCCTCCTCATGCTCCTCCCCCACACTCTCAAAACTGGCCAGGTCCAAATCCCAACTCCCCCCAGGCACCTCCAAACTCTGGTTCTAGATCTCATAATCCTCCACACTACCTGAAGCAACACTTACAGGTGAGTAGTACATATAGATCTTACCTTTCCAAATTAAAATTTGTCTCCGTTATCTAAAAAATATGAATGGTTGCTTCTGTTGAATAAAATGTGAATATTGAAATTTTTGTAGCAAAAGATGGGATTTTCTTCACCTCCCCACCAGGCAGGATATCCTGGGCCGATGGGCCCTCCTCAGACTTCCGGTATGCCGTCTTCTTCCCCAACTCCCACTCCTCCCTCTCAGTCACAACAACCACAACCCGGGCAGCCTCATGGTCACTCACATCTACCCCCACCTCCTCCTCCTCATTCGTTACATGAAACGGGGTCTTCGGATGCACAAGATAGTACAGCGATGTCAAGTAGTAATTCTAGCAATCCCCCCAACATAGTTTCTATGGGCCCTGATGGAACCCCTGTTGATGATGCTTCCCAGCAGTCTACTCTCTCTAATGCATCTGGAGGTAATCAGACAAAACCCGGTTAAAATAACGAATTATTCTTTGTTTACATTTTAAAATGTTTATTTTCGTACTTAACCTTGTGTGTTACCGTTTTCTAGCGTCCGGCGGTGATGATGGACCTGCCATGCCAAAGTTAAGGAAGGAAGGTTCAGCAAGTCACCAAAATTATGCAAGTCATCCTCCCACACCTCAAAGTAATGCAGTACCTTCTCCTGGAGCCGGAAGTATGAGCTCAGTACATGAGGAATACGGAGATATGAATAGCCCTGGATGGCCAAGGACTCCGGCAAGTCCCGTAAGTTCAACTTTGTAGTTTACACACGTCCCAGCGCATGCATTATTCTTTTCAATGATCTGTGGCTTAAGCGTTTAGTATGCAAATGATTTACAATATTAAATTCAATTTTTCTGTGTGTTACAGGGTTTGCATAGTCATCCTCCAGCTGCAAGTGAGCATTACAGACCGAAAGCGAAGGTAAAAAAAGTATGAATCGAATTCGTTTTTTTTTCTTTATTTTATTCATTTTAATTTGTCATTTTATTTTTGTAATTAATTTATATATTTTTATATCAAAGCAATTCTGTAGGGTGTCTGTCTAATTTTGACTTTTGCATTTACAGAAGCCGGATAGCCTAAATAAATTATATGATATGGATGAAAATCCAGATCGAAGAATGTTCCTAGACAAATTATTACATTTCATGGAGGATCATGGAACGCCGATAACAGCCTGTCCTACTATTTCAAAAAATCCTTTGGATCTCTTTAAATTGTATTTTTTGGTGAAGGAACGTGGTGGATTTTTAGAGGTTTGTCAACATGTAATGTACACATAGCGGTAACTTTTTATTGCTTTCTTGTAGAGTTTCTTGTAGGCATTAACCCTTTCCACTGACTGACAATTTATTGCCAGTCCAGTCTCTAATCTCTTTAATGAGTAGGCGCCTTTAGTTAACTCAATTGTAATTGTATGGATTTGTTTACAAATTCTAGGTGACTAAGAATAAAACGTGGAAAGACATTGCGGGTAGTCTAGGGATTGGAGCCTCGTCGAGTGCCGCATATACGCTTAGAAAGCACTATACAAAACATTTGCTTCCATTTGAGTGTAAATTCGATCGTGGGGGGATTGACCCGCAACCTTTAATTAATCAAGTCGAAGCGTCGTCGAAAAAGAAGGGTGCAAAAGCAGCCCCAGTTCCGTCTCCAGGTTCATCAAATTCGCAAGACTCTTTCCCGGGGCCCAATAATAACTCATCTATGGATGGATTCTCAAGTTATCCAAGCCCTTATGGTGGACCCCCACCTTCAGAATACCCAAATCAATCGACGCCTCCCCATCAAAGACCTTCTGGCCCTCCCCCACCTAGTGGACAACCGCAGCCGTCTTCACAACATCCAGGTGAGTTATTAAACTTTGAATGGTGTCTGCCTGTAGCTCTAGTTTCAGTGTAATTTTACCTAACCATTGTTTAACAAAGTTTTAATAGCTTACATAGATCAGTCGAGAGCTAACTTTACTGTATAAAAGCAAGATTTTACTCATGGCTTGCTTGTATTTTTTTGGTTTGCATTTCAAATAATGAAGTTTTGAATTTGACAGTTAAACCAGCAGCAGTTATTGGCTAATAGATTTTATCGTAAAGCGTGTGTTTTAGTTTGCAAACATTAAGTAGTTTGGGTTTTAAAATGTTTTAATACTTCATGGGTACATCCCTCATTTCCATATGTAATGGTAGTGTCAGTGTGATTTATTTGACAGAATTAGCTCTTTGTACCTGGATCCAAAGTTTTTCCTGCTAATTAGGGATTTAATTTTGAAATTGTTTGACCACATTTACTTGTATGGTTATTCATATTATTTTGTGTCAGAAGCTTAGTTTACTTCTGCTGGTACGTTAGGAACACGACGTGGATTAAAAAATCATCTTTTTTGACAAACTAACAGGAAATTATTTTTACAAAAATTTGTTTTGATTTTAATGTATACCAGTAATTTTAAACGGCTCTCTCTCTCTGTCTATCTGTGTCTGGTTGCTAGGTGATAAGAATCAAATCAATGTGTCGAATCCATTTGATGACATGCACTCAACTAACAAGTATGCATCCATGCATCAGTTTCATGGCTCTCATACTCAACAACAGGGTAGGCTAAAATTATTATCGTTGAAGTTTGCTCTTCTAAATATGTGACCCTTTTCTTAACGTCTCAGTCTGTTTCGTGAGCAGTTTAGATTTTTAAAAATTAATATCAAAGAGCGCACATCTTGTTTCTTTGGAAGTTTCATTTTTTCGAATAGTCGTAAATGTGTAAACTCTGTGAACAATTGTACGAGTAATTTTCTTCTTAGTCGTTGTTTAATGTCGTCACGTAGACCTGTTTCGTCGTTGACCGTACCAAGCAAGTGTAAAATAATATTATTTAGTAATTAAAAGTCTTTTGAATTATTATTCCAAGCAATCTGTTAATACTTCGACACAGGAGAGATAAAGAATGCGCTGTGGATATGAAGAAAAAGATGAGATTTAAGTTCTAATGTATTGTGACCTTAAAAATTTTAGTCAAAATTTAGAAGGATCGTTCGGTTTATGCAGTCATTTGTTTTTTTGTTTTGTACTTTGCTGCAGTTTAATTTTGTTTAAGCAGTATGTGTGCAAATATTATCACTGTCATGGTCATGCTAACACTGCTGCCAATCAATAATATGTAAATTGCATGCGTTAAAGTAGACATGCTTGTGCACTTAAAGGTTATAAATAGTATGCATCACCAAAATCGATTGTTGTTCTAAATTCTCATTATGTTGATGACTGTTTCCTTTTCAAATTCCAAGAAAATGTTTCAAATAACAACTTAATAATGCCTGATAATTTGTTTTAAGGTTATCAAAGTGGACCTCCAGGAAATTATTCGCCGTATCCACCAGCACCAGGTGACCAGTATTCCCGTGGACCACCCCCACCTTCTCAACACGAAGGATATAATCAAAGTGGAAGTTATGGTGGACCCATGGGCTCCGGCTATCCTCCTCCAGGCCCTCCTGGTAGACCAATGTATGGCTATGGCAGTGGAGCAGAGGGATCCGGACCGCCTGCTTCTCACCCCAGCTATCCCTCTCAACCGCCTCCTCCTCAACAATCACAACAACCAGGGAGTGGACAGGGTCCTCCGTCCGGAGTACAGCCACCAAGTAGTAGTTCATCGAGTAATGCACAAGACGAGCAAGGGCAAAGATACAATATGGGTCCTCCACACGGTACTGGAGGAGGGCCTCCACCACCAACGACTCCTGGAGGTTACCCCCCTCCCCCAGGGGCAATCCATAGTGGAAGATCTCCATACCCACCTCCGGGAGGTACTCCCAACGCTGTTGGGCCACCTCCTGGTCAGCAGCCTCCTCCAAATGGCTATCCAAATCAAGATTATTATCATCCTCAACAACAGACTGATCAGGTTAGTGATTAAATTATAATTTAAATGTTGACTAGTCGCTCTAACATTTACTAATCCATTTCGTGTTACTATTAAATTCTATGTGCTTTAACTGTTTTTTTCGTGTCTTGAATCACTTGTAATGTTTTGAAATTGGACTATATACAAGATTTATTAATAACACCAGCAACACCACACTATAACTTGGCTTTAGGTGACGGTGTTCGTAAGTTGTTAGTTGTAACTGTTTTTATGTGTGTTGTCTATGATTAACCATTTTAGTTATCAATCCCTGCGGGTGCATCACAGATTCCCAGAGTACCACCTAACAATGAAACTCCATCTTCTACTCTTAAATCCACTCTTCAAGTATGTATACCTCGCTTAAAATAAAATCAATTTTTAGTATCTTGTGTATTGTGGGTTAATTTGCTCGGTGTGGTTACGATTCTCTGCCATTTGTTTTGCATATTATCCAGATATTGTGCATTGTAGTGTTATAGATAATTTAATATTCTTCATTTTTATTATTACTTACTACCGATTCAGTTGGTGTGTAGTAATGTTGACTGCTATTGTACTCATTGATATTTGCTTTTTGCATTCTATTATGTTTCTAACAAGAATAACATTATTTTTATAATTGAGAATTGTTGTTTACACTAACTATACGTGAGTATCACGATCATCCCAGTACCGTCCGCCTTGTACTTTTTGTAATATCTGTTTAACTTTTCAATTTGAACTACTGTAATTATAATGGGGACTGCTCGGCGAGGCACGATGATCGCGTTACTGTTTATTGAAAGCCAGTATTTATTTAGCTACAATCAAATACCTATACCTATGCTTAATTCATGTTGTTCGTGTTCGAATTTGTACCCAACTTCAGCATTTTTGTGAGCATTAAAAGTACTACACTAACAAAGTCATACTTGTTCCCAAGGATTTAATTCTTTATTGTTAACCTCAAGCAGGGTTATCCACCGATGCCGGGCAGCGCTTCAACTGTACCAGTACCTCCTTCAGGAGCACCATCTCCGAGTTCGGGGAAACATTTACCACCTCACCCGAATCAGATTCGGAGGTTAGACTATCCTCCTGGCCCACCTCCACCTGGTGGGGCAGGGAAAGATCCAAGTGGAATTCCTACAAGTCAACCGTATACAGGATACCTACCCCCTCAGCAGCAACCCCCGACACAGCAAAGGATGCCACCATATGGTACGTGAATAAAAAATAAATGACATACAGTTAAACATGGGAGTTTAATGTGTCTAAGTGTAGAGGCAGTGTGGGCAGTTACAACCACTTTCCGTGTAGCCTTTGATTTACCTAGCTAGTATTTTAAAATGACGTCTAGGTCGCTTGTTAAACAGCCAAAAACTGCTGACTAATACGTAATTATTAATTAACTTGGCTCCTAACACACGTACATATTTTCAATAAGTTGTCCTCACTCGTTGAATTAGATGGGAGTGGTGGTGTTCCGAGTGGGAGGCAAAGTTTTATGTATCCCCCTGGGGCTCCCGGCTCCTCTGGAGTAGGAGGAAGCATCAGCGTCAGCGGGACAAGTGGGAGGGATCTAGGAACTGTTTCAACTATTAGGTCATCTCCGTCACCTAGTGTTGTTCCACCGTCATCTCAAGGTCCCTCTCCCTCTGCACCTGCACATGGAAGCTTACTCGCACCGCCTTCACAACTTCACAGTTCAAAACAATGGATACCCCCTGAAGGTGCGTAGTTTCACGGAACAGTAGTTGTAGTCACTGCTGAGAAACTTTGGAGAACTACCAAAAAAAGTGTTCAGTTTGACAAAATCCAGCACGCTGTAGACATACCTGTACTGACTAGAGACAGTATTTGTATCTAAATTATGTATTCCTCTTGCGCATTTCTTTCCAAGTAAGCATGAAGTAGTGAGTGAGTTAACTTTTATGAATGTTGACTAATTCCCTAGTCGTCACCTGGCATTTCAACCCATTTCATTAAAAATGGTTGAATGGTAATATTTATGGGTGTAAATATTAAACATTGGAACTGGCATGCGGTTGTAGTGATACCAAGAACTGTAGTGTTGTAAAATAATATAGTATAGATTAAAGTAGGTATATACTCTAGTCTATCTAGTGGTACTATTTATTAAACAATGGCATGATGTAGATTTACTTCGTTGAAGTGCATGTGTGAGCATCGTTAAAAAATTGACTACAGTTTGCTATATGTATACAACATGGAAGAATTTGAAACCAGGGGTTCCCAGTAATCTGAGACGTTTAGTTTTTTATGGTTCTTCAAAGAATTGAGTATTATTGTAAAAAAAAAAAAAGACTTGCAATGGCTGGCTTCAGTTTGATACCAAGCTAACTTTTTTCTCACTAGTCAGTTTGATTGTGTTTGGTGCTGTATGAGTTTGACTTTGCAGTTTTGCTTGCTCGTGAATATATTTATTTGACAGCAAGTAAATATAGAGTGTAAATAAAGGAATTGACTATCAAGATGACACAGGAAGAGTCACCACCATCCCTACTATGGGATTTGCGTTCAGAAGCTGAAATTAGTAAAGGGAATTTTAGTAGTGGGAGTGAAAATTCTCGTTGTTGCTGCTGTTGTTTTAGCTGTTACCCAACTTTCCCTTTCAAAGATCTTCCATGGTCGTATTTTGGTTTGAGCTTACTTTTGAATTTGAATTGAGTATTTGAAATTGTAAATTGTGCTTGAGAAACTATTATTTGCATCAGAGTAGCCAATTTGGATTTTGTAATCTATTAAATTTCAATTATTTTTTTAGGATGGCCGAATAGTAGCTCACCTTATCCGTCTCCGTCGCCACATAGACCTTATCCCGGTGGCCCACCAGGACCGCCTCCATCGTCAGGCAGTCAAGGACCATCACTCGGACAACACGGCGTTCCGCCTCCTTCAACAACTCCCACACCGCCGGGACCTCCCGGCACTCCACCACATCAAGCACCATCCCCCCAGCCTTGGTCACCTCATAATGCATCTCAGGGTCCCCCTCGCCATCAAGCTCCTGGATTACCATCACTGCCGACCGCGTCACAGCCTGGCAGCTGGCCACCCCCACCACCAAATGAGCATTCACGGTACGGCCCACCTGTCGCTGGGGGTCCACCCCCACAAATCGGTGGTACTCCTGTTAGCTCAAGTTCAGCATGGAGTTCTCCACCAGGAATGCCACCTCGTGCAAGGCCACCATTTCCCTCTAGTAAAGGAGATTACAACAAAGGATTTGCCTCTCCTTCTCAGAGTATAATTCCACCCTCTCCGAATGTACCCACGTCACCTGCACCTGGCAAACTAGCACCAATCAGTTCGGTACCTCCAGTCCTTCCACCCATGCCACCTCAACCCGGTTCACCTGTCTCACAGCCACACTACCCTGGTGGTCCCTCTGTAGGTCCATTATCTTTACCCCCAGTTCCTCCACCAGCTCCGGTTAAAAAGGAAATAGTCTTCCCACCAGACAGCGTAGAAGCTGTTACTCCTGTGTTGACGAAACGTAAAAAGCTGCACAAGCATGACGTTGCTCCAGTCGAAGCTTGGAGAATTATGATGTGTCTTAAATCTGGTCTGTTGGCGGAAACGACGTGGTCTCTTGATGTTCTTAATGTGCTTCTCTACGATGATCATTCTGTTGCCTACTTCTCCTTGTCCTACCTTCCGGGGTTGATGGATATTCTTTTGGAGCATTTACGACGGTCTCTCATACTCATGTTTGGACAAGGTGTTGGCATTGACACTGCCGGTGATAAATTGGATGAAGTTCACGCCATTCAAGCGAAAGAAAATAAATCCCACAAGTGGTACCAGATCGCTTACCAAGAGAATGAAGAAGAGCCAGACATTGGTGTTCCAGTCAGGAAAGGTCAGGTGGAGGGACAGAGTACGGTTGTTCTTACGGGAACTAATTACACGAACATTACTCGGATAGGGAATAAGGCAGTGGGGTACGTCACCCGAGATGATGAGCCGTTCATATTTCCCGGTCCTAGAGATTGGGATGAGGATGAAAAACTTCGAAATGATCAAGACAACAACGGTTCGGGACAATCAAGTGACACGATGGAACTCACCAAGCACGTTGTGACTTGTTTCACGTCTGATTTAAATATCGTTCCTATTGTGCGTGTAATGTCAAAAACGGAAAATATTAAAAGCAGTTACATGAACAATTCCATTGACGAGCAAGTCAGATCATGTGCAGCAATCAAAGTCGAGGTACAAACTGGCGAAGAAGCTGGTGAGCAGGATACAGCTACTCCAGTGGATGAATTTAGCATTAAAATTAAGGAAGAGCAAATTGAAGACCCAGTCATTCCAATAAAAGAACTTGTCAGTAAAGATAAGGACATTTCTGGGGAGCCAAAGTCTGAGAAAATAAATTGCCAAAGTGAAACCTTCGCATTTCCTTCTCCCAACCCTACCAATGGAACCAAAATTCTAAACAAGAAGCAGAATAAAAAACGAAAGTTAAGATTCGATGGTCCCATTTCGCAGGAAGAAGAAAATGCTTTAAGTGAATCGCCCCAGAAAACTAATGATTGTGGTAAAAATGCTACGGAAGAACTAATTGTGAATAGCAGTGACAATGCTATGATGGATGGGGAGGATAATAATTCGAACTTGTCCGATTCTAATAATTCGGATATCTGTGATAGTCAAAGTCAGAGCCAAGCGATCATGGCTGAAGCTGAAAAGCCCGAAGATGAGGCATCCACAACAAGCACAACTGTCGACGGTGCAAATAAAAGAATTACAATTAAAGTTCAAGATCCCGGCTGTACGCTAAAACGGAGGAAGCTGGAAGCGTATGAGGATGAGTGCTACACAAGGGATGAACCCAGCTTGCATCTCGTAACAGAGAGTCAGGATGCCCTGGGAAGACGCTGTCTATCGATATTTAATATTCTACGAAATCTGACCTTTGTTCCTGGGAATGACATTGAACTTGGGAAAAGTCCTGCCTTCTTAAGTTTATTAGGAAAACTCATTCTTCTTCATCATGACCATCCACTAAAAGGAAAACCATGCTCTAAGAAAATTAATTTGATTGACGACGTTGATCCAACTAATATCGTAGCGAGTACGTCATGTGACTCCGATCCTGTAACCGACGAATCGATGGATCACGACAGTGAAAACTTTATTACCGCAGCTGCGGCGGCAGCAGCTTCAGAACTTGATGCTGACTCTTGCTCAAGTTTGAACCAAGATGAAGAGTGGTGGTGGGATTATTTGCATCATATTCGTGAGCATGTTCTCGTTATTATTGCTAACATCGCGGGTCAGATGGACTTGTCTCCATTCTCAGAAGAAATCTCGAGGCCAATTTTAGATGGATTACTTCATTGGGCTATATGTCCTTCGGCGTATGGTCAAGATACATTTCCCACAGTTGGCTCAGGATCCAATTTGTCACCCCAGAGACTGGCCATTGAAGCACTATGCAAACTAAGTGTGACTCAAGGAAATGTTGATTTACTCTTAGCTACTCCACCTTACTTCCGGGTGGAACGACTGTGTTCGCTTTTAACTCGGTTCCTTTGTCGAGCTGAGGATCAAGTCATGCGAGAATTTTCCATCAATCTACTTGGCTACCTGTCTGGAGCGGACTCTGGGGTCGCAAGAACTATTGCCCTTCAGAATCCCTGCATTTCCCTTCTCATTTCCTTTATTGAGCAGGTAATTACATACATAGCACTAGTTTATTAGGGGGGAAAGGAATAGTCTAACCATGCCAATAATTATATGATTTCCTCTGGGTCTTATTTTAAATTTTAAAACTGTTGCAGGCGGAGGCGAATGCAATGAGCATTGCCAACAATCACGGTTTTTCCGTCCTACGAGAAAATCCCGAGTCGATGGGCACCAGTTTGGACATGTTGAGGCGGGCAGCGACAACATTGCTCAATCTGGCCAAGCATCCCGACAACCGTGCTCTCTTTGTTCAGCATGAGCCTCGGCTCTTACAGCTTGTCATGAGTCAGATCCTCGAGCAGAAAGTAGCGGCGATTGTCGCCCAAGTATTATATCAGTGCTCCGTTCCTGAAGGTCAAAATTCTTGCATGAGCTTCTATGGGAATTCCAACAATGACAGCTTCTACACTCCGTCACTCAGTCGGAGTCGTGGTCCAGCTAGTATCCCGCCCACTCCCTCCTTCAATCTAGAGACGTCATTATCCTCGCCATCCTCTAGAAAAAGTAGTTCTGGAGTCGTGATTGGTTTAACCATTAATTAGATAATATAATATTGTCAGTGTGCGGTGACTTCAACTTGTGGTGGTGGACAGGGTTTGTTGATGCCCATTATTGTAGTTCAGTGACAGTGTTCAGGCAAAAGTGTAGGTGTGTGCTGGACTGGGGGACACATGGCTATACCTACTGCAAGTGAACGGGCTTCTCTTCTGTTCCAACCAACCTGATCTGTGTTTTTAGTGCAAAACTTTAAGTGGCTATTGTGTGCTGCCTAAAAAAATGATTTTATATAATATTATGATAACTTCAGGTTTTAATACACTTTGGACAAGAACAGTCTCTTGTAAAACTGTCGTGACAGTGACTGATGTATAACCTTTTTCAGTTATTATATTTACACTTACTGTGTGACTGTGTGAGATGGCATATTATTCAAAAATTATCTACTTTATCATTGTGTCGTGGTGCAACTATAAATGTAAAATGTATATAAGCATAAGTACATAATAAATATAGGATCGTCTAACTAGTAAGATATTTGTACAACTTGTAAAATTAGTGTAATATTATCAAATCATGAATGTCCCATAAGGTACAGATTAAAAATATGTAAATAGTTATATATTGTGCATGACAGGTATTTGTCATGATAATCTTGAAATTTCAATGTACATAATTACATTTACATTCATACTATTATTATTATTATAATATAATTATAAATAAATACACACATCTACACAGCTAGACTGTAGGTATGAAGTTAGCAATTTTTGTTGTTGTTTTTGTTACCGACTTATCGCTAGTGTTTTCCCAGTTGTGCACATAAAAATTAAATTAATTATTTATAAAAATATGAGACGACTGGACTGAGAAGAAGCTAAAGAAACAAAAAAGTGAATATAGCAGAGAACTTAAAAAAGAAAAAAAAGAAAATAATTGCAAGAATCCTTTAAGTGTTATTTTCATTGTGATGTTTTCATGGTGTGCTCTACGTCGTCTTTGTAAGTTACTAGATTAAATCTAGATTAAATAATAATAATAACATTATTACTACCTACTTTGTATATACTTACCTCAGCAAAGAAACCCAAGTTAGGAACCGGCAAGAGGACAGAGAGTGCGTGTGTGTGTGTGTTAAAGTAGGTATTTAATTTTAGCCTTATAAGGACATTTTTTAAGTTTTCATTTTTCACAATATATAGTGATATATAAATATATATATATACTGTACCAGTTTACACTTATTACAATAATAATTAAGCATTACTATATTATTATTATTTGAATTCTATCAGCTATTGACTGGGGTGTTGTGTAGGAGTTCTATTTAAAGTATTTAAAGTACTATAAGGTAGGTTTTAGTTTTCTAAAAACTAGAATTAGGGGGGAGTAGCTGCTACGTGACCACTTGTGATGATGAAGGAAGTTTTTGGCATGTTAAATTTAATTCCGGGTACGCTTTTAACATGGTCAAATCTTCTGGAATACTCATCTGGTGTATCCAAGTGTTTCTACGTCGAAATCCCCAACAACAGTACAGATACATTGAGATACTATATAACGTGTTATTGAAGTACTTTATAATAATAATAATAATATGTAATAATAATATTACTCAAAACTTGTCTATTCCTGCTTAGTGACGTTGAATTGGAACTGTAGGATTTATACAGACTGCAGAAATAGGACTAATTACTAAAAATAAATTACAATTAAATGGCGCCATATTTAACTGCTATGATCTAGACTAAGCTGTTTGGTATATAAAAGTATTTAAAACTAATAATAAATAATATTATTACTTAAATGTAAGGTGAATTTTATCAATACGGATGGTAACAGTGAAATTTTGAAATTTGAAATAAAACAAAAAAATGACTATTATGAAATCATGAGATAAACAGTAACAGTAAATATATACTAAATTAATAATCACTATAAATTAATAGGTAAAAAAATATTCCGGCTCTAGTAGTCAAATTAGGAAGAAGCTGCTGTATGTATGTGTGTGGTCAAGTTGTGGATGATGATGGAATGTGTAGTGCAGTGGGGTGCAACTGATACTGAGTGAGTTTGTAATCTGTATTATTTTTTAGTAATGAGCAAGACAGGTTAATAATTTACTTAATGATTAAATGGATCAATAGTAATTACATGAGAGAGTACGAGAGACGAGAGTGCAGTGGTTAGAATGTCTTTTTAATTTAACTATTTAAGGAAATCTCCATACACCCACTGAAGTAGGTAGCCTACAACTAAATACTTATAGCCTAGGTAGTTGAGGGAGTGTAAAGATTTAAAAGATCATTATAGTATTAGCGTGGAAATGGCAGTGCACACACACACACACACACACACACACATACACAGTGTAAAAGTAATCCAAGGTTTACACACTTATTGATGTGTCTGTCGGTCGTGTGCATACGGACATACAAAACAAAAAATGAAGGGAATTAATTCAAGAACAATTCAGCAATGAAAATAAATTATGTAAATACTATATTATATTATAATAATACTTGTAATTTTTTCCTTTAGGTCATAGGTTATGTAAATAGTACATATAAATAAAAATATATGCTTATATAGCTAGGTACTATAATCATTACTACACTAATTACTAATAGAGAGGTTATATATATATGCATATAAATATATATACATACCTGTAGCGGAGGGGATTACTATAACTAGTAAGTATATGATATAATAATTATTACTAGGTATGTGAATTGTGAATAATTATCCCCCCCCCCTCCCAAAAACACACTGGAAATATTCTATAAAAATGATTTACGATTTATTGATATTTAATTACGACTATACATACTACAACTCTACTTGTAGACTCTGATGATTGTTCACCTATATAATTAAATTAAATTATCTTGTAATATATTATATAAATATATAAAAGTGAGAAAATAGTTACTGGATACTTGTACTATATACATATGCATAGGTAGGTAGAATTATATATGTATCTTATATAATTAAATTACAATTACAATTTTTAGGAGTATATGATATAATATTAGAGTGTAGCGAGGTATACATACAGGTGTACTATACGATGATGCTCCGAAGAATATACAATATATTATATGAAAAATGATTGAATTATTGTATTTGTGACTGGGTTAAGTCCACACACCATGTTCTGCATCAGCAAAGATGATAAAGATTTCGTCATTAAAAACGTATTTAATGGATTCATTCCTTGATTCTTTTTATTTACTAGTACGCACGGTCACATAGTACATAGGTATGTACCGTAAATCCTCTTTTACTACGCGGGTCTCTAATTGTACGCGGGGGTCCGAGGGCCTGAATGGAATA
>JAQFZC010000810.1:0-39865 GCA_034695205.1 Dicyrtoma fusca | reverse complement strand
ACTGGTTGAGTCAGGTTGTATGGACCAAATGGTCAAATCGACCCAATGAATTAAATTATTATTATTATTATTATTATAATAAACCAATAATTAACGTGAATCTTGTATTTAACATTTTGTTCTATGACTGTGTATGACTTTGGTGTTTAACATGCTTGTTTTTATTTGTCTGTTTTAGATGATGGATGTATGTTTGGAGCTAGATTAGAAGATAGAAATTGAGATAGAACAAAAAGTGAATAAATAAATTTAAAAAAAAAGAAGAAGACAAGGAAGCCATGGAACCTCATTAAATGTGTCCTATATACGAGTCGTACAATATAAAAATATAAAAACTTTTAAAAAATAAAAATTATCATCACAGGATTTTTATATAGAAAGGTTATATACTACTGACTAGCGTAAGAAGATGAAGAAGGAGAACAAGAAGAAGAAAAAGAAGAAGCTTTTCGTGGAAAAAAAATACTCCCTTTCCAAAAACCCAATGTGTAGTCAACATTTTTAATGACAAAATAGTAATCTGAAAAGAAAACATATGCAGTTTCTTCTCCACTGAACAATGTCAATTTTTTTTTGTAATTATGTTATTATTCAACTGAGAATATACTATATATCCAATGAACAAAAAAGATGAAGAGATCTTCAATGTACACTTCCTCTATTACATTATCGCTATTATTATTACTACTAATATTACACTACTAGCTGGTCTGTCTCAGAATAGATACTATAAAAATAAGGGTTTCCGTTAGAATTATCAAAGCTTCTTATACCTGCAGAATACACTACTTACCTACACACACACACACACACAGATATACAATTAGAATATAACTCACTTGACGGATGCTTCATACGTTTAACGTTTTGGACTGTGTTCCATGTGTAATCATGATCGTGATTAATTCCATCCATAAACATTCAACTTTGTACTAATAATGATTTCCTCTATTAAGTCTATTACCCGCAATCATAATCTTATCAATTCTCACCACAGAGCTCAGAGTTGAAGACAAATTTTTGACAATTTTATGATTAGAAAATTATTCCAAGTTATTATGATAAGAGAAAAATGTATTTTCTCTTGCAATTATTATTGTATTTTATTATTATTATTATTATTCATAATATATTAGTGAATGTAAATTGCGTATACGGCTAAACGGTACGAGCGTGCTTTCAAATTTCGACTCCTTATACAGAAGAAATTATATATATGCTACTACCTATATATACTTACCTATATAGAAAGGAACGAAGGAGTCACAGTACATATAGTATACAGTTTACAGTTATAAGTACCTACCTACAAAAGATTATCTTGGAAGGTAAAAAAAAAGTAAAAGCACCAAGAGAGTCAAATTACATTTCGACTCCATTGTAATACGTTATCAGTACTTTTACAAGTTTTAAAAAAAAAAACCACACATACAATCACACCTAGCAAAAATGAAAATGCAAATATGTCTATCTACAAATCAACAATGAATTGTACCTATACACACATATATAATTATCCTACGTTTGGATTAAAAGTTTATATTGTATTATTACTACTTCTTCTTCAAGTTTTTAGTGTCATTTTCACCCAGTAGACGAGTAGACAGTTTCAAATACATTAGGATTCCAATTAGAAATTACGAGTAGGTACTCCCTAGAAACCTAGATACATACACAAATTGACGTAGGATTGTACTATTTTAATTACCTAATCTCCTTATATTTTGTACGCTAGATTGGATTGTACTATTTTAGACGCTAAACTAAATGTATTTTCTTATATGTATTGACATTAAAGTTCTCGTAATGGGACACACACACACCACGGAATTGAGATTTGAATGAAACGGACATACCTAGGTATATACTATATTATGAATATCAATTGAAATTATCTTCTCAGATGAAAAATGATGATGACCAATTATTATGAGCCACGGAATTTTTGTGATGAGAGAGAGAGAGAGAGAAAGAGAGAAGAAAGGGAAGAGGAGGCCTATAGTAAGACTGTAAGACTAACGTAGACAAAAATGAACGTTTTTTTTTACTATTATTTGGTTAACTCTCAGAGTATAAAGTAAAGTGAGTTTTTAGACGTATCACCTGTAAATGTATCTTACTGTGTACTGCAGTATACATGATAATATCGACTATAATGCTTGCATGCAAATATCATACTTTATTAGTATAAGTAGGTGCTTGTGCTCTGTACTCTGAACAGGAATGACTATCTACATATTCATGATGCTAATGTTTTCAGACCTGAAGATGATAATCAAGAAATAATGCACATAACGTGTGTCATGTGACTCTGTGTGTGTGTGTGTGTGTGTGTGTTTGTGAGTGTGTGTGTGTTTTCGATTCAATATTCGACGTTTTCAAGTACCTACAGAGTATATAGCTATGCTTCCATGAGACTTTACAATGTTCACCTGATATTCATAAAAATTAATATTTATTAGAGTCCATCACGCAGACCCATACGTGTATCTATGTAATCTCTTAAAACTTATCTGTAGTTTCCTAATCATTTCCCTATAATGTTACGAAGTACGTATGTACTCAAGGAAAAAATTTTGTCCTTTTCCTTTTAGCAATATCAAGTTATTATAATTAATAATCATAATAATAATACATACGACCAGTCCCCAATTTCCCCATCATTCTAATTCAAATTTTTTGAACTCTATGTAAGGAAAAGTTTTGAGTGAGTCGAAAAACGCACACATAATGTTCTTGTACATTATCTTCTTAATATATATATGTTAGTAGTACTAATAATTAATTATCTAAAATATCTAAATATCTAATAAGCTATGTTCTACGTAGAGGATAAGCAGAAATCAAGAGAGAGAGAGAGAGAGAAAGAAATAGAATACATCTTTAGATTACTTATACGCTAGGTATCTACGTTCTACATGTAGGATTTATCGCACAATCATTTATTATTAGGTACTACATAGTTGTGACTTATTATACTTAAGGAGACGAAATAATAGAGAAAAAATATTTATTATGTAAAATTTATATTTAAGATCTGAAAAGAGTACATGAACAATTTCATGGATTGCCAATGCATGCATTTCGATCATTATTACTTAATTAATTATAACTAATTGTGGGCTACAGACTATACACAGTACAGAAGAGTTATATAGGGGGTTGTTCCTATTTCTTTTGGCTGGTTTGTTTGTTGGAAGGAAATGGAAAATTAAATCTGTTGTTATTGTTGTTGTTGTTGTTGTGTGTGTTGGTCTTGATAGATCTGAAAGACAAAAAGGGAATCAATAATGTTCAAATGTAATAATTATAAATTGTAATGTAGTCATAGACTCGAGTGTAATTGTGAATGTACGACACACCATGACGAGACACATGCCCTGCCATGCCTTGTTGTCGCAATGTATCAGGAATTCGTGAAGCTTATAATGTTATTCTTTTTGCCTTGTATGTACTTGAGGCACACAGCACAGTTGACTGTGGGGAAGTGTCACTTTTTTGAATACAATGGGAGAGAGATTACGTATTTAAATATGGAACTGAGACTGGAATTTATTTACATCTCTCTCTCTACATTACATCTGTAGGTCTTTCTTCCCCTGCCCCTCGGCATACAATAATATGACTCAAGAGGACTGAGCAAGTTCAACAGTCAAGTATATATATGAGTGCTATTAACTAGGAATAAAACTGAAACGTAGAAAGAAATGAGAAATATGGGATAGAGCGCAATTGTTGTATGTACCTACCTATGTAGTGGTAGGAGAGTTGATTTAAGTAGCTTGTCTCTATCTTATTTCTTATTACGCTCTTCATCTTCGTGGAGTACAGATATACATGAAATACGTTCCATTCCAAATGTCAGAATATTATTACGTGCGCAGATCCCTTCAGACTTTTCCATCTATGTAAATTTTGAGGAAAAAAGAAAAGAAACAGTTTTTTTTTATGAGTGTGTCTGTTTGCGCACTGTTCCTTCCCTCATAACTTGACGTAGTCGACAATGACTTATATAGGTGAGTCTTTGGGTTGGTAGGAAAGAAATAGGAATCACGACTATATATGTTGAGTGAGTCCATAAACGGACAATGCTAAATTAGTACGGTCAAGTCAACGCAGCATCAGATCATATACACGGCCTCATAGTCATTGCATTTTGAATTCCAATTGGAATAGTCAAGCCTCCAGTTTAGATGAAAAATATATGCTGACTATAGTGAGACATTTAGCATAGTACGAGTAGAGAGGGAAGATACATTACATCTGTAGGATGTGTGGGCGAAAGTATCTCGACTGACAATGAGAGAAGATTATTATTTATATATTTTTGTCAGAATTCAGTCAAGATTATTGTTGACTGAAGGACACCGTCAAGACGTTTCCACGAAGTTACCAACCAACCTACAGAGACTCACTCACTTGACCATCACTCTGACTCTGAGCAGATGAGGAAACTGTATTTGTGTATCAAAAATTAGGTGAAATGTTTCTTGGCCGTTATCATAAAATTCTTCATATTTCCACAGTGAGTCGTGCTAACGGCCGATTAGACGCTACATAAATGTATGTATGTGCACATACATAGATGTAAATTGATTACTCTGTATGCTACAGACGCCAAGTACTTGTCTAAATTGGAGGAAATATTGGGAATTTGTATCTTGGGATAATTAGTTGAACGTTCTGCTCTGTGCATTTTGCATTGTATAGGGAAAGAGAGAGAGAGATCCTTGAGAGAGTCCTGAAGTTTGTGTGTTAGAATAGTCCGGCAGTGCTGATTATGATTATGACTGCGTGATATTAAATTTGGGAAAGAACAAGGACTAGAGATTGAGGCATTGTGTGTAGAGATTTTATAGTTTGGAAGTTTGGAAGGTAGGAAATCAAAAAATCAAGAGAACACACGCTAATCGACTCACTGACCAGTGCAGTGCAGTGCAGAGTGTGAGTCTGTAGTCTTTAGCTTTCAAGCTGATATGATGAACAGATTTGACTTTAAAGAAGCAACAGACACCAAGACACACAGTGTTTCATATTATTATAAGATATACTTTTTTTTTAACTGCAGAGCACTAAAGCACTAGTAATGCAATGCAATGAGTGAGGCTATGCTGCTTGAGGGAAATAAAATGAAAAAGGAAGAGCGAGTGTACCTACTCGTTAGTAAGTCCCATCAAATCTTTTGAGTCTTGAGCTTCATTCTCCTTTAATATTCTCTCATTATTGTCAGTCAGAGGACTGAGAGTCGTAGTACGTAGGTAGAGACAGGCAGTTACATAGTTACATATAGGCACCTATGCATTTAAGCATTTTGGTAGTTGCATCTCAACTCAAATTAGCTCCAGGTGTAATCGTAGTGAAAATAATGGCGGTAATAACAATGAGGATATATTGTCGGAGCAGTCAAGCCCTGCCATTCCCATAACTGCCAGTGTTTATCATGAGAGCCTCAAAATCACATCATCTCCCAACCTACCCTCCTATGAAATGGTTAGCAGTCACATTAACTTCCGAGTCCCTACTACTACTACACGTAAACTATAACATGTAAATCTAATGGTAATCTCCTCACTATAATCTTAACTAATAATAAACACAACAGCAACACTTCATTTCGTGTGCCTCATCAACAGACAAACCAACAAACAAAAAATTTTGAACTGTTTGTACAGACTTGATACAGAAAAGAAATTTGACTGCTTTTAAAGAGCTGGGCAAGGAGGAAGCAAAATATTTTTTGATTGTTTCTTCTGTCTTTCTGTGGCAAGACGTATGTATGTATGTCGTTTAGACTGTTATTGAGGAATTGTATCAGATTTTGTAACTGTAACTCATGGTGGTCTAAACGGCTAGCTGTTCAAAGTGTGACGGTCAAGAGATTTTGCTGGTTTTTTTTTCTCTCGTTGTATTAATGTTGGGTAGTGTGTGAGTCAAGTGTGTGGGTTGGGGAGCGGGTGGAAGTGTACTGGGATGTCTGTAGTGATTCCACTTGTCTTCTGATCATGAGTTAATGTAGTAATGATCGAATGCATATTTTTTATAGACTGACTCTATAGGCTCGGGCCTGTATGCTCAAGGGTCTTCCGATAATAAGTAGTTTCATTTCATTATTCGCTGTAGTTTTGTGTTTTGTTTTTGTGTATTAGGATAATGTATTCTACAGTATAAAAAAAACAAAATAGTAAGCACAATATTAATATTTTACATTCATTTAGATAGATACATACATAGTAGTGTACTCGTATATTGTAATCTGTCTCACATGATTATTATTATAATAAAATTTGTAAAACTATTCGTATAATGTAGTAGTTGTTGGCAGGTTAAATTTTTGTAAAACTATTCCGTGGAATATAAGGGAATTGAAAAGAGATTTTCGATAGTTTTTTTTTCTAGTGCTGTGTTGTGTAGACTGATTTCCCGGAGCAAGAGAATGGGAAACTTATTATTATTACTAAATAATTGCAAGCACACGAGCCCCAAATCACACAAATTATACACACAGATCAAATTACCCTAGCATACTATTACGTTGAAAAAGACTCTTTTTTTTATTGTTTAACTGACCGACTCTGCTGACTTTAATGCATTTAATATTATTATTACTTTACTGTGTTATACCTAAATACCTGTACACTTTCTTCGGGCTTTCAATTTCAGTCACAAAATATTTAATTAATACATTACATGAGAGGAGTGGAAATTTTTGAAACAATGATCCTTTATAAGAATGAGTAGACATATTTGTACATTAAAAATTTCTCTTGAAATTTCCAGATAGATATTTATTACACATGAAAAAATCCTTATAAATATTGTATCAAAAAACTACAAGTCAACCTACTAGTACTAGTGAGACAGCCTTACCTTAAATTCTCTCCCTTTTGGAAGTTTCAAAGTCAAATACCGCTCTCAGCTACACACGTACAGGAACAATAGTTTTTCTAATTCAAGTGGGCAACTGCCCTAAAAGGGATAACAATGCAGTCATAAAGTAATATATAGAGCACAAGAATTATTACTCATGATGATATATAAATGATATACAGGACTTTAAAGAACTATTGAAATGTAAAGAAGAAGAGAAGAAAAAAAACATTTTGAGTCCAAGTGTTCAGCCAGTTCAACGTAGAGTTTAATAATAATTGCACCTTTTATTTATGTTTATGAGCAACTGGATGGCCAGCCGTTGTTTTTGTTGTTATGCAGTTTTCGAAACCACTTTTTGTAACCCTTTAGCACACATCACCCTGTCCGCCATCTAAAGTCAAAGGAACTACAATTATTTCAGAGAGTATTTTTATATTATTTAACTCACTATCTATTGACTTTCTCAACATACGGATATCCCAAGTTTTATTATATTTTTAAAACGGTTATTTTAAAAATATTTTTTTCGCAGTCAATCTACACTCACTTTCTTTCCTCAGACTAGTTGTTAGTTTTGTCCAGTGAGGGACGTTCAATAAAGTAAAAGAAATCTCATGGCTTCCCTAAGAATCAACTTGTGTAAATTGTAAATAATATTCATTCTTTTATCATTTTTTGTACATTTTTCCAATCAGTCAGCTACGACGCTATACAAAGTGCTCGGGATTATTTTATTTATATTTTGGAAAGCCTACAAATCTTGACAATCAATACAATTAAGCAATTACTATTATTATTATTATGCAGTGCTCATTCTGTGTTTTCTCTCTCTCTCTCTCTCTGACCTAGCTTTTTAAAGGAATTTGTATAAAAATATACCTACTACTTCTAGTTTCGTGTCAAATTTATTGTGAGACCTATGACTACTTCTTGTGACAATCCAAATATTTCCAATCAATCTTTCAAATGTAAAGCAATCAGCAATGAGCCCAATTTACTCAAATTAGTAATATGACTTTTAATAATATCTCGGAAAAGACTAGAGACTATCTCAATGTGAAACAATCGGCCTTCAAATTAGTATGAAAAAAAAACAATAACATTTTGTGATGTTGTGGGAAAATTGCAATAGAAACTATTGATACTTATAAACTATTGATTGTATTAATCATTATTATATGTATACTTTTATCGTTACATGTAAATTTTTTTTTAAATGAGACATCCCGAAGAGTATTCTTGAAAATACAGTATATAATTTGTAAAAATTCCAAAACCTATTTCTTGCGTCCAACAATATATGGGTATGTAGAGACATATTATGTATCTATGCTATGAAACTACACGTTTACATCTAACGATAAGTGTTATTAGGTAGCAAATATATAAGGAAAATTGTATATATGTATAATCATACAAACAATTTATAGTATTCTCGTCTCGTGTCATATGATTGCGATTGACCAGAGAAAATGTGCCATTTTGAATCTACTTTACTTCTCAGTTAATTACAATTTATGCATTAAATATAATATATAGTAGTAATATAGGAGTTCTTTGTAAGTGTTGACGATTTGTTTTTAAATTGTAAAAAAGAAAAAAGTTCAACACGGATATGTCTTCAGAAATATGTGTGTACATAAGTATTTTTAGTTGAGTTGTGTCTGGAAGCAACGTTTTTAGGGAAGCTATATAAAAGCTATGTTTTAGTCTAAATAGAAAAAGGATGGGCAAATACATGTAGTGCCCCTCTTTTTTGTTTTGTAAATTAATTGATGTCTGATCAGCACAGTTTGTAGAACACGAGTGTAAATAGCTTTCAACGAACACAGTATATGTACATACAGAGAGTAAAATGTGCAGATGGAAAGTCAGATATTGCAAATATAATAATAAATAATTGTTGTTCTGCTGAACGTGAGTTTTACAGAATAGTGTTAAGTACTAAGCTAATTAATTTAATGGAAGATAATTATTAGTAATACAAGAGTTATTACAGAGTGATCAAGATAATTAAATCTACAATAGTAATCCTTTTACTTATCAACGCGTGGAAAATTCAAATACGTAACTGTAAGTTTTTAATGTAGCGAAGATTTAATTTTTGAGGGCTTGCGTTTTGCTGTGTACTATGTAGACATACATAATTATTCTAAATATGTATAAATTAATGACTAACACATCGCTAGTTTGTAAAATTCTATAATATTTCAAACTAGCAAAAATTGTATTTATGGAGTTTATAAATTAAAAGCCAATATTATGCTTTTCAATTTCTGATAGTTGATAGTGTGGTCTATATATTTATAAGTATCTGCCATTGTATCATTTTGATGATTAATTACGATAGATTCTGTCTCCTCAACTTCATCCACATGAATTTCACTGAGTGCAATTTGTCAAAAGAGTGTAATTTATTTAGTAAATGTGAAATGAGTGTGTGTGTTTTGAATTGTAGGAGACGACTTTAGTTGATCAATACACACACACACAGGTCTAAAAACAAATGATGGTAAAACTGTATTGTACTAAAAGAGTCTAAAGAGTTAACTTCAATACTAATGTCAAAGGTGTATCTGTATTGTGGAGGGACAATAATGACAATCAAAAAAAGTTGGTGAATTTGTTTTGTTTTTCTCTCGGAAAGGCCAATGCGCATATAATGTCGTGTGTAAAAAAAAAAAGAGAAATATAGTTGGAAGAAACATTAGTGCTTATTTATGACCTACGTGTACTACATTGTGTGCCTTTTTTTTTACAATGATAATTTAATTTTAATTATTTACAAAAGTGATACATACATGATATAGTAAAATGTCTTGATCCAATTCTCATCAAGTTTGTTAAAAGTAATAATTATGAAATCACTACTGTGAGAATTTCTTCGGTCATATATAGTGACAGTTGACAGTTTGTTATTTAGTGCAGCCAAGAATCATCAAAGCCAGAATGTTCAACAACTATTACAGCAAAAATCGTCAAATCGTCAAATTGTCAAAATAATTACTGGGAATCGCATCGGATGTGCAGTGCGTAAAAGGGAATGATGATATATTCATCCTTTGGGTCTGCCTACAGTCTGCAGTATGTAATCTCGATTAAATTAAACTTGTTGACCTGATCTT
Organism: Dicyrtoma fusca; assembly: GCA_034695205.1. Lineage (NCBI taxonomy): Eukaryota > Metazoa > Arthropoda > Collembola > Symphypleona > Dicyrtomidae > Dicyrtoma > Dicyrtoma fusca. The sequence continues at coordinate 29,870 of JAQFZC010000810.1, read as the reverse complement.
TTATTCGTATGTTAGAATAATTCTCAGGTGTCTTGTCTCCATTGTATCAATTATTTAGTTTTTATGGTTGCGACTGATTGTCTGCGAATATACAAGTTTTATAGATAGAAGATAGATAGATAGTGTGTGTATTCAATTACTCAATCGTCGGAGAATTTATCAGTCCACGTTCATATACTCAGCATATAATTATATATTATAAATCTTCTACGCCTTCTTACTACAGTAACAGGAATGTCCAAACTAGAATAGTAATGAAAAGTAGATTAGGTAGATAATACTGTATGAAATGGTGAGGATTGAACAATTCCCTGACGACTGACAAAGTACTATTATTAGGATTTATTTAGTTACACCTAGTTACAGACTATGATTATGCATACCTAGTTAGTTATATACACATAGTACCTACAGGTCACAAGATGGAGACGAAAAGCATGTAGTAGATTACTACTCTTCAATGTAATTGTAGAGTTATGTCCTTTGACTTTGACACTTCAACAGCGCATGCAAAACTAATCAAAGAAGATGATGAAGAAGAAGAAGTATCAAGAAGCAAGTGACGTGTCTTCAGTCTACGTCTACAGACCCAGAAATAATAATGAAAAAATAATACTTTTACATCCAAGCACACCAAGCACCGCTTCCGCCGTTCCGTGACGAGAAGATCGAAGTGCTTGACAAAAATGAAGAAGAAAAAACTGTGCATTGTGTCCTGTCTTAACTGCAATGTCAGTTCCAGGCTGCAGTGAAATTGCAATTATTATTATTATTAATACATTATTATTATTGTAACAATAGTTTGGATCATTAGTGTAAGATTGTAATTGTAACTTAGGTCATGATAGTTGTAACCAGAATACAGAATACAGATACTGCTTCAGAAACAAAAAAAAACGTTGGTAGGCTTGTTTGAATTTTTGTTAAAGAAGCTCATCAAAGACTTGACGCATGAGGCCTTTGAGTAAAAGAGGTGGAAATGAGAGTGACGACAGCTTTTCTACGTCGTCCGTCCATAGTTGGTAAGATAGATTTATTCATCATCATACATACATATATATATTAAATATATACTTATTTTAATGCAATCTTTTGTTTAACTAACGACTAGAACTGTATCTCCGAATATCAAATTCAACGTGTAAGTATAGTTTACGTGTACGATATGTACTTGCAGCAGATGTACATCCAATACGTGAATAAAATCCTGCTAATTTCATTCCAGTACACCCTCCGTTTTTCTGTCGCCTTGTCATTCGAATTCATTTTGTTTTTTGTAATTTATAACTTTACTTTGCATCACGTTTCAGCATACGGATAGCATGTATGCATATGGATAGATATTTTCTTGAAGAGACTTACAAAACTTTCACTGACCCCTCCAAGCAGCCCTATCTGCATGCTATGATGTATGATGTAATTATAGAATAATTTCTAAATAAGAGCGAATGCTCTGTAGAGTGCTTGATAGTTGATAGTATAAATTAACGACCCACGCCACGCTCTGCCATTATTTTTATTAGGCGTGTCACTTTCAAGTATCAAACAAACACACATTGTAATTATACGCATACCTATACACACTCATCCTAGAGTAAACTGTCTGATCTCAAAATTGAGACCAGTAGGTGTGAATTTGTGAATGTCACATAAATGTCCTATGTACGCATGTATGTCAAAGGAACAAATAAATGCTTTCTATATTGAAATATATTGCCATTCGTATTGGAGGGGGTGCATAAAATTAGATTGCAATAGCACTGACACTGGTCACACCCAGTCACAGTGTCAAAGTCAAAGGCTGTGGCAGAGACTTACAGCTACAGATAGTCAAAAGTTGAAAGCTCTCTGTCTCTCCCCAGATGACAAAGAATCTTCAGGTCTGTCCGTATTTTCTACGCGTTCCTCGTTTTTTGTTGGTAGTTATTGTAAGGAGTTGCTTTTTGAACCAAGTGAATGCAACCTACCTGCTGATACCTGATTTTTACGACTAATTGGAAAGGATTAGCGTAGCATTTTCATTGTGTAGTGCACCATGCCTTGTAAAGCAAGAAAAAGGATTTTCGCAGGCAGTAGAACACAAAACATTTTAATTTAAGACCCATGATAAGTATAACGAGTGTGAGTGTGTGTGTGTGTGTACATAACTACAGACAGTATCTCACCATGTGCAAATACAAGGAATCAATTAAGATACACAGCTTCTGCTCATCCCAATCATTGAGAATTCGGCACACGTGTTTTTATTTAGTGTTATAACATAAGCTCAGTGTGACTCACTTTGATTAACAAAACAATTCAAGGCTAATTAGACCATAGGTTATTTTTATGTCTTTACTTTTCATAAAAGTTAGTCACTCATTCATTAAATTCGTTTGATTAAGACAATCTTTTTTTTTCTTTATTATTTCCATTCGGCTTTACTTTTAGTTGTTTTTTTTTTAATTTGTACTCGTAGATTACATTCTATCACGATCTACGATCACACCTTACTCTTGTGTACCTTTCAGCAAGGGGCTACATATGCATACCTCGGTAGGCCGGTATTAGTTAATGTAGAATAAACATATTTTGAGCATGCATTGAGGTAAAAGTTGCGGTCAAATTAATAAAAGGATATACGCGGATAACCAAGATTAGTTTTTATTGCATCTCTCTACCCCGTGAATGCATGCTCGTGTGAGGAGGGAAGTTACTGTAAATTAATTACATCGATTTATTTTTAGTGGCTATGGTGCACCTTTAATTATGAGTACAAGAATAAAAGGCCGTAGATACATACAGGCGAGTAAATACAGACATGTGCTGTGTTTGCTGTGGGACGAGCGGTGTGTGCATTGCAGCCTGATTTTCTCCTACTTTTAATTATAAACAATCAATTTGAAATGGACACAAGATACAACCCAAATGCCTACATTTGTTAGTATTAATTACGAGTCAATAATAATAAAAACACATATTTATTTTTTCTATCTGGAGTAGCTCAGCTGGCTCCTATATGCTCTGCTCGTGAATGAGTGACTGAGTGAGTGCACAGGGGACGTGTCGAGACGTAAAGGGAGATAATCTGAAGGATTAGGCTGAGAATATAAAAAGTACAAGAAAAGTGTAGTAAAGGAGGCAATGAATGACTCCGTACGTTATGATAGGGTGAGACTTATCGTTATAAAACGGACAGCAGCAGGTGATCTCCTACTGCAAATGTAGCATAATCTTACAACTCCATGTGTAATCAGCAATCAGCTATTACTTATCCTTTATACTTGGAAATACAGATACAGCGCGTTTTCTCCGCCTCAATCAACATTGTGGACTCTGAGTCGTTCTTAATTTAAACTACATATGTTCATGGATACATATATATAGACATACATACGTCCCTTTAGCTCGATCCCAAATGTGTTATGTATGTTGAGTGCCATTGCATTTGCCCAAGGGATGAAATAAAATATTAAGACTGAGTACCTACCTAAAATGTGTCTATAAAAAGCTTATACATACAGTAATCAGGTTAAGCGTAAGATTTGTATCTTTGTTACTCTGCTCATATATGTATACGGACCATATCTGCAGGAGGTATATAGTATGTAAAACAAACAACTTGCTGATATTAAATTTATTGATACTGTGACTGTGAATTACCTACTGCAAAAATTTCTTATTTTTTTTCTTATGATATAATTCTGAAATCGTGATTCTCTGTTTAAAAAAAAGGTAGAAAAAAAAAGTTTCCTTTTCGAGGGGTGAACAAAAGCTGACTATATTTTCCGTTATATTCTATCAACCATGACTGGACGCATGAAATATAAAAAATAACGATAATAATAATAATAAACTTAAAAGAAGGAACGACTATCTTGCATGTACATGCATACAAAGCACCACTGATAAAAAAGGAGTCAAGCTTACACTTAGTTTTAACTTTATTTCTTCTGCTTCCAATTATAATACGTAAGATAAGCTTTATGACATGGACAGAGTCCATCCTTCCCTGGAACGATGTCGACCTCTTCATCCCCAGTTGGGGGCCTTTTAGTGGTTTTCTCATTCTTATTTGACTTCTCAGCGATCCAGGAGCAGATACCATGAGTACAGTACATTTTGAAGCTGCCCGACTTCTGTCGATCTCGATATGCTTGGGGTTGAACTCTCTGCTTGAGCATCCGACGCTTCTCCATGGGTGTTAACTGGATGCTTTCTCTCAAGGGATCATCTGTGGGCGTCTTTGAGCTTTTTGAGTTGATTTCCTCGATGGGATTGTCATTCGTGTCCTCGATACGCCAACAAGTTTTCAAATTACAAACAACACTCGTGGCCGTGGAGTGAGGATGAGCCGACTTCACTTTAGATCTCCGTAATTCAAGTTCGAACCATGGTCTCTGAACAGTTTTCGACTGGGACCGTTTCAATCTGCCTTCAGCTCCGTTTTCCGTAGAATTTAGTGGGATTTTAATGACGACATGTCGACAGCCGTTGAGACCACACTGTATAATATCTCGACTCTCGTCATTTTCAAAACGAAAAATTTCCGAATGCTTAACACCCGTTGTTTCCAAACTGTAGCTCAAGTCTTCATCGCTGGCTTCTTTCAGCCCTTTCCCGGGAACCGCCGGCGGAACGGACTTCCCGAACTTGCATACGCACTGACCATCCTCGTTGGGGAAAATTTGATAGGACATTGCAAACTTGTAGTTTTCGACCTGATGAACGTGGTTGAGAGCTGCGGGGCGAGCACCTGTTTTTTCATCCGCTTTTTGCCCCCCACAATTACACTGGTTTTCCATGTACACACCCTTGATGATAGAGACAACTCGCTTCATTATTTTTGAGTCGGATTTCCCTCCGGATTTGGAATTGAGACCCTCATCCATGGACCAACACGTTTTGTAATTACATTGTATGTTTTTCGCTGGAGGATACCTGAATCGGTAGTTGAGAAAGCACAAGTCAAAAACCAATTTGTTTATGAATGCATGCCTATGTACTTGATAGCTTCCTTTTTTGATGGGGTTAAATTATTTCAAAGTATAACAACAGATAAAAATGATTCAAATGATTTTACTGGGGAGTTGAAGACTCAACTTCAGTATCAGATAGGGTACCACTGGAGCCAAAGGAATCCCGTCCACTCGTGTCACAAGAAATCCCATGAATTCGTCCCAGAAGATCTTGTATACAGCTGCACGGATCCCCATCTTGACACTCATCCTTTCTCCCAATAGGCTTGGGCGCCCCAATGCAACTATGCCAACAACCAAATCGTTTCACTCGTCTTAAAAGTCCAGCCACTTTCGGCACAGGCTCAAAATTGTCCACACGCAACTGTGCGTTTTCACACTGCCTCTGAAAATCTTTACTATTGCTCTAATCAAATTTTAACACTTTGTTTTGAACACGTGCTCCTCTTTTGAATGCAGTATAAGACTAGGAATGCAAGACTTTTTGCATTCTTTTAATACACTGAAAAATCAAAACAAAATGTGAGAAAAAATGGAACAAGATCAATCAAGGATTTCCACAATATTGAGATGTAAAACTGTTAAATTACACAAGAATAATACAAATACCGACGAACTACAGCTTAATTTGGCTAATTAGCTCATAACCTTCAATTTGTGTCGCTCAGTGATTCAGTAGTCTTGGAAAGCATTCAAATGAGAACTATAATTATTAAATTTTGATTTACTTGAATCTCTTCTCCAAATATAACTGAGCAATGCTATTTACTGGCACAATAATCAAATGGAATGCCTAAATGGGTTAAACAGGAGTTGAAGGAACTCTGTAACAATGCATATATATAGTTTGTATGATGTTCTTACCAAATAATAAAACTATTATAACAAACAATCTGTGAAAAAACTTCCTAAACTTCATATTTACAGAATGGAATTATGAAATGCAAATGAATGGGCTGCTCTATACCCATAGGCACGTATGTATGTGCTACTGCAAATAAAAATAAAAATAAATACAATCTCCCAGAGACCGACCGGTGACTCAAATGCCTATCTACAAGTAGATGGAAGCGTGCCATGTTTACAATCCATTGTCACTCGGCTCAATCTGAATTCGGTGAGCCACGCCGTAGTATTAGTTATGATTTAGACAGTCTCATTGATGTAATTATATATTTATATAAAATAATGAAACACTAATTATTTCTTGTAAACAAACAACGCAGTACACGATTAAGACGCTCAAATTAGGCTGAGTTATTCCAGTACATTAGTAGGTGCCTACATAATTAGGTACATACATACACAACTATCTCTATCTGTAAGTTTCGATTATTTACAACGATTTATTGTTACTGCTGTCCTTATCACTCCTATTGTTTATTCTGTATTGTTCTATTTTGTTTTGCGCTAGTCGCAGGGGGTAAAGGGAAAAGGCAAAAGTATAGGTATATTGATACAAACGCAGATATGTAGCCAACATACTACAAAATAAGCCCCAATCGCCCAGCGCCCCATCAGCATGTGGTCAAACAAATGTATGACTTAATTTCTTACACTAAAAGGACTAGTAGTTACTTATTAAGGATTACTATCTCGAGCAATAACAATATAATATGTATATCGACATCAAAGTTACAATGATAAGCATCTTCAAATCTGACTAGTGAGATCAGATTCCTCATCGTACAAAAAGGTTATTGTGTATATGCTGTTGTACACCCATTCAAAACAAATAAACATACTGTGGAGTGAAATTCTGATTCTGACTTCCTGGACTTTGGCAGTAAAATCTGCAAACATAAACTGCGGGACACCCGTACTATAACAATTTGTCTAAATATAAATACAAAGTTTAGAATTTTCACAATCTGCTTGGCTAGTCATTTAAATACACACAAAACATACCCAAGTTCCCTTAAATATAAATGTTCTGCCACAGTAAAGTTCAATAGTAAGACTTAAAAATGTGTAATTGTCAGTCGCCATTCTCGATCCATACAACTGCAGCCCTGTTGCTCCAAAAAACTCACATCACAAGACCGCGACCGTAGACATTCCTGATCCTGGTGAATGGCATATAGACAAATGTGTATACAAAAGTCATTTCAACTTGGAATTTTCATTATTGTCAACCCCGTCGTTCCCATAGCGTTGAATCAGAGATACTTGTAAGCAGAGCTTCAACGTGTGTCGGCCTGCCTGCTGTCTGCAGAGCAGTATCAGGAGTATAGAGCCAAAGCCAACTGAGGACAGGACAGATGACAGAGATGAAAAGAAAGCAAGAAGAATGCGTGAATAGGAAAAGAGGTTGTTGTGGGAATAGTTCTAGTCATGTCATGACAGCGGAGGGGAAAACAGAAGAGTCAGCTCAGTTAGTTTTAGCCGTCAAAATCAAATCATTGTTCAAATTAAAAAAGCTTTCTTTGATTTCTAGAGACATTTTCTAACACTCATGTGCATCTACATGTACAATGATATCTGCAAGTATCATCTTTTCGCATTTTCCATTTTATTCATACAATTTCGTTGGCATTTAAAGACTATTTATAGTAAGAAATTACGTATGTATCGAGATTGAATCTGACTTCGACAGTGAGCAGGCACAGTATGAGCCCGCAAATCTAGTTTGGTTTTAGCTTGCAGAATTTGGAATTTCTCATATCTCTTGGTCTTGGTTAAGTGCCTTACCACGATTTCAATATTTTTAGCGTTGGTGTTGGCATGTACATGCATGTACTTCACTGGTAAGGGGCCTTTTAAGTATGACGTCCAAGAAATGACTCTTTTGAAATGTGTAAATACTTAGCGTGGTTTACACATTTTCGAAAAGTTCATTTTAATACTGCATTTTTTAAGAATAGGTACGTATGCAATGTTTTACACTTTTTCAATTAAGAAAATAAATCGTTTTTTGCGTTTTTTGAAATGGCTGTTTTTTACACTGATTCAAATTACTGCATTTATTTTTGCTTTTTTTAAAAGGTTTTTTTCAAACTGAAATTGAAATATGTAAGATGTCATATTTGCGAGGCTCCTTCGTGTGAATACAGATAGACTAAAAGCATCTGCTGTAAGACGTAGGAAGGAGTGTGTAGACTATCTGCACACGTGTAAGGTACATTACATAGGCATAGCAGGTACTTTTTTTTTATAAACGTAGTTTGCTCGTTAACAATTAGATTTCTTTCACTCTTACAGTTTTCACACTAATTGTGCGTTCCATTCCAAGCGAGAATAAGTACACAGTGAACGGGCAGACGATGACAATAACAGCAACCAACAACGGTTAACAGAATCAACAAAAATATATATACCTATACCAAGTTTACGTGATCCGTGTGGAACAGATGATTGAGATGATTTCCCGTTTAGCATTCTACGGGAAGCCTAATTGTTTCCTATAGGCTTCAGTCCTCTATGAAAAAGTGCATCTACTGATACAAGCCATTAAGAGACCATTTAAATGCCAAGGTAAGAAGAAACAGTTCTTTAGTGTCACATATCACATACCCGCCTACCATCCCCTCAACCAGCAATGCAACTATTGATAGAGCCAGATGAGATACGGAACCTGTTTTCTATTTCTACTCTCCGCTACTATGGTAACCTTGCCCTGCTATGGTGTGGAAATATGCAAAAATACGTACAAATCTAAAGCCTATTGCTGCCAAGTTCTTTGTGCCACACACAGCGTAGGTGTACATGATGGATACCTCAAGGTAAATAAGGAAGAGTTTCACAAAATAATAATAATACGAGATCAAGTACAGATTCCTGCGTATCGTGTGAGAAAGATAAATAGAGTGAGCGACAACAATTAAGCATGACTAATTGCCACTTGTTGCTCACTCCTAAGTGAATAATAGTGCGTTTAAATTAAATTTATGCGGCCGGCATCAACGGTGATAAACCTATGTACATAGGGGATTTATTCTCACAAAATTAATTCTAGATTCGCGTACAACATTATTGGCCAACTGCACTGGGTTGCTGGGAGGGAGCAAATTATTGGAGATTACGGTGACGGTACGGGTACAGTTCAGATTAAGAAAGATGCTGACGACTGCTAAAATAGAATGAAATGAAAGGATTAACAAATCCGAGACAGCACTGACAAGAATGCTACAAATTTAAATAAGGCACACACACACATTTATATGCAACCCTACAAGCCATGGATGCGTTCCGTGCTTTGAATTCACATGCATTCAACTAATTGTAAGTCCACCTGCACTCTGTCTGCAGTCAGATTGAGAATGGATCCGTCAACAAATAAATTCATTATTATTTCAGCAGCAGATTAACAAAGCTTAAATAGTTGCACCGTAAACTGACGTTCTCGGCACACAAGCCGGCATCATATAGTTATGCATCCGTCAAACATTACTTTACTTACACAAATATAAGATTTCTGACTGAGGGAGGGTGTGCACGGAGAGCCACAGTCAGAGTAGCCTTCCCCCCACGGCACGGCTGCTGCATTGGAGTCTTGTTTGGACGCTCAAAGAAGTAGAATACGAAAATCTGTCTGGCTTTGGCTAATACACATAAATCTCTACTTACTTATATTAGCTAAGATCTGTTGTGGGAGCTGTTATTACTCTAGCTGTTAAGAATAGAGAGATGTGAGGAGATTGAGGAATAAAAAGTTGAAGAAGAGATCCATCGACCGGAACGCAATCCAGCCGAGGTGGACTTTAAATGCATCTTTACCCATTACTCCTAATCCTTCAGCCACCTGTAGAAACACTAAAGCCAAACTAAAAGCTCTGCAGCTTCCTCACTTAATACTTGCAGTCCTCACGCACACAGCACACAGCCAACTGAGCCAACCTGACAGCACCAGCAAGTCAGCAGATATTGGAGCAGAGCAGAGCAAACTGCACATTTATTGTCAGATTGTGTGAAGAAGATACTACTACACAGTGGAGAAGTCAGAGCAGAGCAGAAGAGCAGCTCCGTCAACAACAACAACAACAATAACAGACCAGAGCCAGAAACAAAGTCCAAATAAATATCAGCAAAAACGATAAAGCTTTCCAAATCGTTTCAGCTCCCGTACTAACGATAACTAGCTATATAAAAGTGTCTTACGTCCATCATTAAGTCGTACGCAGGTATTAGCACATTGAACTGTCATCGGGAAAGAACATCTAATTTTTTGGAAAAAATTAACAGTCATTACATTAACAGCGAGGACGAAGGGACAAAAAAAAATATCCGTATCAGTGCAATCTCTTATAGTGCGTTCCCTACAATCAACACTCTTTTTATTATTTGTGAGCTGAGAGAGAAGAAAGGAAGGAAAAATATTATTATGTACTTGTCCATCCTGACACCGTCTTTCTGTCTGTCGTCTCGTCAGTCATAATGTCTGTGAATTATTTTGTGACGATGCTTAACCAGATTTGAATGATCACTTGAACGACACATTTTTCTTTTGTGGTCTATCCCACGTACTCAACCGCAGTTTTGTAGGATTTACTAGCCAATTATTATTATATATCCATCCATTTATCCACCTTTCAATGTTTCAATACCTTCACTACAATATATCAATCCCAAGTCACCTTATATACATACCTGTGTGGGGAAGACTCGTGAGGAAAAACTATTTTTCACAAATGTACAACTATACAGGCATTGATATGTCAAATCATTTTTATTCTATTATATAGAATTATTCTGATACGCTCACAAGAACAGTCCCTACGCTTGCCTTCCTCGTCAGCCGTCAAGTTATTTACATACGACCAGAAAGAATTTATATCCCATTTATCGCCATCTCAATCTTTGAATTATTATTGTTTCTACGTGGACGAGAGACGAGATGCTGTTGAAGTGAGAACTGTTACATGCAGCATAGAGCACGCAGACAGTTCCTTCAACTGTCAGAGTGAGTCTTCACGTGCTGGGACTAAGGACAAGTGTGACATTTTTCTGTCAATCTTAAATCATTTTACAAAGACAACTGAGAGCACCGGAAAGTGCTTTAATTCAATCAATTTAAAATTCTACTGACATTTAACGACTAACAATTAAATTTTTCTCTACTTTTTGTTTTTTTTTTCTTCAAAATTTGAAACTTCTCAGATTTAAGAATTTGTATTTTTTTAAAAGATTTTTAAAAGATTTTTTCTATTAAGTATCTGCACTTCATTAATCGTTTCTGAGAGCTTCTAAAACCTTGAGAAGGTCTCTGAAGCTATTCGCACAGGATTCCACGGATTCCAAGGAGAAATCTGCTTTACATTGAATGATTTAATGTAAAAGTCAGATTTTGTGTTGGTCATCGTCGTTGGTATTTAAAATTAAAATCTATAGTGTTGACATTCGACACTGAATTAAATTCAATTGGATCGATCTTTCAAGTAGAAAAAAATAAACCATACGAAATTGAGTACAGGTTGAGGCTTGAGGACGCGGATGAAAAGTTAAAGCATGCTAGTATATCTGTATGGGCTGGTGACTATATGGCTTGGTGATTATGGAAAAGTGTACTAAAAATCAAACTGAAAAACGTAAAAGTTGCGTATCAACGTTCAAAAAGTGAGCTGGTGAAAAAGAAACTATTCATCATTGATGTAAATTAGCCAAGAGTGAGAGAAATGCTGCAGCCGTCACTGTGTGTGTACACACAAAGAGAAACTGATGGTTAACCTCAACGAGTCTGAACTTGACACTTGGACATTTGTCATTAGAACAATAGGGCTCTTGAACAAGTGAACTGACAATGTGCTCAAGATGCTGGTGTCATCGTGTGTAGTGTTGAACTAACCACACTTGCACTTCCCATTAATCACAACACATTAAAATTGTACACAAAAGTGAGAACCAGTAGCAGCAGTCTGGCCTGTTGCACGCGTTTTCTATTTGCTGCTAATCTCTTGATTTTATTCTCCCAATTCATCAAACTGATTCTCATCTCATCTGATCGCACTCTTCAGAAGTCGTATTACAGATTATCTCATCGTAAGACATCACGAGTTTGACTAGCCCTGCATGGAGAAAATCAAAGGTTAAGGCAACAATCAAGATATTAGTTAATTTGTGGGAAAGCAAAGACAATGGATTGACAACTGACCGAAAAGGAGCACAGAGCTGTTTCAAATGAAAATCATTTTTGGACCGTCTTAAGCAAACCAATTATATCGTCACTGTCATCGTCACGTCAACCACGCTACATTCCCCCAGGCATCACCTTTCTGTCAAGGTTCGATTTAACTTTATCTATTATATTTCCTTCGTTTATTTATTTGTCTCAGATTTTGTACTTCGGCGTTTGATTTGTTCATAGATACTGTATAGTCAGTGCCATTTCCAAATTATCAAAAGGCATTTATAATTAATAATTAGTTTAGCATACTTACCTATGGCATAGTTCCTTCTGCAAAACACAAGGGATCATTCAAACGCTTTTTAAAAGCAATGAGCTATGAATCCATTGGGTGAAGGGAAACTAAATTGGTAAAAAATTAAGATACATTATAGTACCTACGAATTTTCTGTATTCATTAATTCAGATAGCTAATAAATTTATATTCGGTATAGGCAAGAGATTCTTACCCCGTAAAAAACTTGAGCATCACAGCACTAATACGCAGCTATTCCACGAATAACAATAAAAGTCCAAAGCCAAAATTATTATTTGTAGTACCTACTTGTAATTAATAGGGCTGGCGTCATTCAAAGTGCCTATTGTCATTTTTTAACAACTGCAGATAGGAAACGCTTTCTTCGGGCTCTCTTCGTCTTCGTCCTGGACTCTAGCGACCCCATCTAAAGTGATTAATTATTAAAAAAAACATAATAAAAAAAATCGTCATTGATGTAGTACCACATTATCTACACTCATAATTAATAATTATATAGGAGGGAGAGCGAAAATAAATGTAAACGCTCATTGATTGCTTCCCATATGCACCAGCAAGTAAGCTCACACACAGATCTGTAATTTCAAAGGGTTATAGTGTATAAAAATATTAATTACCTATGATACCGTGGAATGTTACAAGCCATCATCTCGATCTTTTAAAATCTTTTTCATGTTAAATTAAAAGGAAAGCAGCGGAATGTAAACATATAAATACCTTCTCTAAAGTCTTGGTCTTGGTTATTGCTCGTAAAAATTAAATTTACGTCTCGACCAACAAAATTGTTTCTCTTCCGTCGCTCCTGCGGTGTCGATGTCGATGTCAAATTCAAATAAGCAGGTGTTTTCTGCACCTACAAAGATATAGGCTAATCCCCTGCATCTGACACCCTTAAAGTTCTGCCGTGAATCTAAATATTGACTTTAAGACTGCCAATTATAATAATGCTAATAATAATACTACTAAAGCTTATTCTTAGCAAAGAAAGAGATGAAACTGATTGTAGTAAGAAGCCTGCACTCTGAACCACCTTCGCCCTTGTTTTTCTTCGGGGTATATAATTACCTAATAATAACAAATAATAACAATAATAAAAAATAACATTAAGATCCGAATATAAAATTGGTAAAGAATAACGCCATCAGCCAGCCTTTGCAAACGTCTTTCGTCATTCGTGGTTAACATACAAAATATCAGTTGACCGTATAATTAAGGAGAAGTAAAGCTTACAGAAATAGAGAAATAGTGGTTAATCTAAACAGTTAATCTACACCACAACATACAAGAAAATATTACCTACAACCTATGTATGCGTATAATTAGTATTATTAATGGAACAAGTAACAAGTTCAATCTCTACGCTTATGCCTTTAACACGAAGGTAGGTATACGTATGTGTGTAAGTGCTAGGATTTGTAGAATCGAAGAAAGAGTGAAGTGAACCAACCACCTACGACCTACGTCAGTCAGTTGTCAGTGTCAGTAATCTTGTCTTGTTAGCTAAAGGAATGGACACGGTACGTACAAACAACAAATGGTTTTTTTTTCTTCTAGCAATATTACAAAATCCGTAAATAGTCTAAAGTTAAGTGTTGTGGCGATGTTCAAAGTGCTCTTTCTTTGGTTAGTTTAAGATTTTAACGGGGGAAAGAAGTAAATACCAGAAACTTGTAATTACTGCATCAACTAACTAACCAACTACCATACAACATCATGGTCAATGGGTTTTACATACTTCTCTTGTCGGGGATCTTCGATGCGAATTTATTACCTAATTCCTAAACCACAAATGTGTGTAATCTACGAAGACAGTTGATGATGGCAGGTAACTGGACAGCCTGGGTGGATTCACGGTAGCAGATGTTCGAAGGTTGGTGCCCTCATCTCACTACAAACTACCGATAGTTGTTAGTTAGTCAGTTCGTAATTACAGACCATGTTACTTTCTACGTCGTACTTTATCAAAGCCTGCAGAGAGATTTAAAGACGGTAACATTTTCTTATAGATCAATTTAAATTTTGCCCTCATTAAAGTACAAATACTCTGCCTACGCGGGTTCTTTCCGAAGAGTTCTTTGGCAGTTAAAATAGTGTCTCAAAGAATACAGATCATGATTATGGTTGGTATGCAAATAATGTGGTTGCAAAGCTTTTTTTACGCTTTTACTGTTGTGTTAGGTGAATCCGTCTCGATTCTTAAAAAAAACATTTAAAAAATGGTTGAATTAATAAACTTTTTCTTGTTTAAAGGTTAAGGTACTGTTAGTTGTTGTTGTTGTTAGTTATTTACAATGATCATTTATATTTTAGTCACGCATGGAGGCAATACCTACAGGAGATGTTTTATAGCTTACGATTATCAATTAGCTGTCTACAGTCAGTCTCTACAGTCAATGTCAGAGTCAAAATATTAATATAAACTGCATCTTAAATAAATTACAGCTCTTCTACTGCCGGTGAATCAGTTCTAAGGAGGTTTATATCTCCCTGCCTGTCCCTTTCAATTATAAACGGTTATTACAACGCAAGGCGTAAGTACACACATACTTGAACATAAAAATAGAAGGCATTGTTTTAATCATAATACATGTATGTGTGCCTATATTTGGACGTTGGATCTTGGGATCTTGGGATCGTTAGATCATATATAAAGATGAGCGTAGGAAAGGGAAGAGGGGAAATATCCACAAGTATAGCGGTTTCTCAGTTTCACGATTTTAGAGTGAAGGTTTGCAATGATTAATTATACTGGATTTGATAGGTAAGAAGGGATGTAAAGATGTAACGCTGGATTAAGTGTAATAGGTACATAGGTAGGCTAGCCATGAGGTTATGCGTGTGTGTGTGTGTTGTTACGGTCACGCAATAAAAATTAAATAGGGTTTACAATTTAACAAGACTATTTTGATTTTTATATTTTGCATGCAATCATAATGTAATTTTATTATTTGCAAGTTGTAACAAGTAGCGTGGATTTGGAAGTTTTGGAGTTGGATGTGTTCATTCTGATTTGATATTGAAGATGAAATAAGTTTGAAGAGGTAAGAAAAAAAAGGTAGTGATAATACAGATACAGGTATTCGATACAGGAAATGTAAGGAGAGTAAAATGATTGAGGAATTTATGAGAGCCTACAATTATATTCTGATGATTATAGGTTTCTTCCCTTTTGTTTTACCTGAGCTATTTGGAAGTGGCGTGTTAGAGGAAAAAAAGTGCTGGTACTTAACATATAGATTTTTAATCCATGATGGATATTAGAAGATGCTGTCTGAGAGTCCGTACATGTCCAACACATTTCGAATAGGCCTACTTCTCTAACTTCTAACCTACGTCCTACATAGTTGAAAGAGTACTCAGATGCAGAACGAAAACGAGAAATGAAATGATAAAAAAAAATCTGACTTTTCTTTCCTTTGGATGCACAGTGGAGTCCAGACCTAATTGTTATGGCTTCAACTCAGAGCTGTTATTGACCTTTTGAAAAAATATATATATTAGGTTCATCTGTTTCTGTATTGGGTGTTGAACCAGTAGCTTCTTCTTCTTCAAAACTCTTTTACAAAGTTTTAACTCGTTTTAATACTTTTGTACGACTCTGTAATTTGCTAAAAATGCTTTCAATTCAGTTTCTTTGGCTCTGTGACGCAATCAGATTAGAGCCTCTGCTCATCATCTTCATGTTAAGACAAAAAAAAGCACCTTCACCTTCTTCCCATAATAGTTCATAGGAGAGCACATCAATTTTGTTGTTGACTGATGTTTCATCCGGATTCCTGAATTAGTTATCAACTTATCTACGCTTTTCGCGTTAAATTCTTCGTACGGGAGCCATCATTACAAAAACGGCTTTTATCTGTACACTACATTGCATCCCGTCAGCTGTATCATGCCGTCATTAAGGGGATGCACTTTGTTTTCATTCATTCTAATTCAGACATTCTTATAATTATTATTATTTCCCCAAACCATTGTTTATTTTTGAGTCTCAGCACTTCCCTTCCTTCCCGTTATCTCTTCTCTTGGAAATCTTTTGATTTTTCTGGCAATATAATTTATTTTCAAAAATGTCAACGATAAAAAATTCCCTGGAAATGAATAAGGGGTTGGACGCTGCTGTTAAAAAATAAAAAGTTTCAAGAATCTTTGTTTTATTCTTGTTGTGCTGTTTGCCTGCTGTTCGGGATCAGAAGACTGCTTTTACAGAGTCATTTTGTGTTGTCATTCATCTGTCATCCCTGAACCGTCGCTGTATAAGCCTTCTTGTGTGAATTCACCCATTGTTATTGTCTTAGCATTTGAATCCCTAAATTCAAAGGCTACATGAACTCACAAAAATGAATTTGTTTTTGAATTATATGTGTTCTTATTTTTACAAAAATATGAATGCCTGCCCGACAGTGCAGTGCAATGGCAGTATAGTGTACAGTATGTACCTAGCATTGCTTTTTGCCGGTCAACTTTTTAATTGTTCTGTTCCGAAGTCAACGAATGCGATCATTGGATTCCAGATAGCATTCACAGGGATTATTTTTCACAGGGATTTAACATTCTGCAATCGCCTGTATATTATATTATTATTCTGAAATACATTCATTTATACCATGAGGGCAGCAATAATACCACAATTGTTGAGCAGCGGGACAGGGGAAATTCACAGGTATTAAAAAAAGTGTCAACTGAGTATTACATAATAGGTTTAATTGTAGTCTATTTTAACATAAGTTTGGTAATAAAGGTTTACAACTCAACTCCTGTAATAATACGAGATTGGAGAAGTACTGCACACATTTGCACATAATAGAAAATTCCTAGAGAATGAAGTGAATTGTAAATCCGTCTAGGTATTTTACTTGAACGTGTCAATAAGGAAGTATTAGGGTTTATACCGGGCTTTGGATCCTCAGTTTTTTCAGTTATTGAGACTCATCACGTCAGATGGTTAGATGAACATGCTGAATGCATTCTTACCACTTGAGTGATACATGTTACATTGAACAATACTTCAGGGGGCTCTTAAGACTGAAGAAAAGTAATAGTTTTGTTTAAAACCGTAACCTTACTGTCCTGACAATTAAAACTAAAACGGCACTACATCATTCAAATCTTCGAAGCATGTCCCTTTGTTTTCTCCTGCACATCCTTCTTCAGCACTAAAAGCTTAAGATTATGTACCTACTTCCTATTTCCTATGCTCCCTCCATACTAAGCAATCCCATAAAACCAACTATGTGGAGTAATATAATGACTCACAGATTCTCGGTATCAAAATCTATTAGATACAGATAGACGCAATAGACGTGTGTGTAAAAGTTAAAGCCTTCTGAGAAATAGCAAGCGGACGTTAGCCCGATACTGTTTTTACGGAAGTTTTCCATCTCATCGTCAGTCTCAAATGTAATCTCTTGAAGCTGTAATAATGATGATGATGATTATTATTATTATTGTAATTTACATGTTTACTCTCGCTTTGGTTGAGTGAGTTGACAGGCTCCAGTCTTGTATTAAATCGAGCAGGTAAAAAGAAAAAGAAATCCATGATATCAATTTTGTTTTTTACATGAAAAATTATACAGTGATGTCAAGATTGTATGCATTCCTTCGTAATTACCATATAATGGCAAGTTGCAAAACTTGATATTGATTGGAAATCATTTCATCAGTGTGCATACGTTGAATCATTGAACTGTCTAGACATGACGGGAGTAATTGATTGGATTGACCAAAACTATGGCTGGCAGAAGTCTCTAGTTAGTCTTCAAGTTTATATGTATATGTAGGTACGCAAGTTGAATGCTCGGTGTAGTTGGAATTTCGAGTCCAGCGTACCGTAATATCTTTACAAGTCTTTCTGGGTTATTAATTTGCAGATTTTATTTTAATTATCAGCTTAGATTATTTTTTCATATAATCATGATCATGAGGGTCATTATTTGCTTGGATACAGAAATACCTGAAATACTAGAAATACTAGAATAATACTAGAATACCTGAAATTGAAAACGAGACCTGTCGAGAATACACCACGCACACCATGCAAACGGTGAGTCTAGGTCCAAAATCAAATTCAAATCCTTTTCCACCGACCAAATTCCTGCCAATGCAATGAGACAGTCATAATTATTCAGAAAGTTGAATAAAGTGTAGAAATAATGTACATACAAATTTGACCGAAGATACATATAACAACTTTAGCCCTTCATGTTGGCGCCCCTATGTTTTCGATAGAAGTATTCTCAAATCTCAAAGATTCTAAAAATAATTTCATTACAAAACAAGCAGGTCGTTTCTACACTTAAAACTATAGAAAGCAAGAAACTCGTTATCTAATCGTGCTAAAAAAATTAAATACAAAACAAAGGTTCAAATTATTACCCTTGACTGAAATTATAGGAACATTTTTCTGCGGGCGTTTTGTGCAGAGTTTAATGAAAGTTTAAGATTTTGAAAAATGCTCGAATCCAATCATATCCTGGGCATCGACCGTTAGATAAAGTAGCAATTATAAGTACCAGCTTAAGTAACTTCCCTGAAAATAAGTACGTATAGCTACCTACAATGACAGTGATACGAAAGCTGAAATGCCAACCTAAGACACATATGGCTAATCAACTGTCATGCAGCCATTTCAAGTTAAAACGAAAGAAGCATTGTTAACGATACGCGGGATGCATTACGTTACCCTTTTAAATCACGGCAGTGCACTGCTATTTTTGCAGTAACCGTATTTGACAAGGGAATTAACCCCAGACAGACCTTTCAACAGGCATTTTTGTACATCTTCATTCTATAGCTGTACTTGTGAAGAGAATCCAGTTCTAACCATGCATACATGCAGTCTGACATATCAAGTCGGAATCATCTGCTGTGATAAGTCATAATGACTGCGAATCTTGTTCGCATTGCCCTCAGTCTATTTAGCAATGAGTTATAGAATGATGATTATCTGTTAAAATTAAATTTGTAATTTAAATCCAATAGGGGTACCTATACTAATTATTATTATAAAAAAATTGGAATTTGACCATTCATTGAAAAAATGATGATAAATGGTTATGTTATAATAGTCTGTGAATATGGAAATTAAAAAATTTTTATTCGAGTCGTTCCTTGACAGGTTGCTTAGGCGGCTTATTTACATGAGACAATCACATCATCATAGTACAGAGTCACGTAACCAACGCATGTAATCACCTTCGATTCAAAACGTCATAACGTAACAGAAGCATACATAAGTAATCACTCTTTCTATTATAATTACATACTGCCAATCCAAGGAAGTGCTGTATATGCAGAACAGATGCAGAACAGGAATTAACAGTCTTCTTGTAATCGTAATCACACAGCATAGGATGATTTAACAGTAAGTACAGGAAGGTTTTGTAGGTATAACCTATATGTATAGTCAGTCGATCATCATTCATTTCTTTACAATATGTTTATCTATTTATGGCTTGGCTAAGCACAGACAGGCTTATGCTTTATTTATTACATATTGTAAATAATTTACGTAGACATTCACAATTACAAAGATTATGATTATATCTGTGTAAGCAGCTTAGTTTCGAATTTACTGATATGCATACATTTAACTTGATACCTTTGCCTTTTACTGTAATTTGCATTTCCAAGGAGCGATAGGGATATTTAACCGCATAGCTAACTGTAAGGGTAAGAGTATGTATATTGATGTACATAGGAGCATTAGTCAGTCTTATTGGTGGTCTCTGCACAAATGAATTATGACAGGTTGCATTTTTATTTTATGATGTTGGCTAGTGTACAATTCTGACAGAAAGGGCGGCAGCATTCTTCAGTCTCCATTTATTATAGCAGTTATAATGCAAAATGGGGATTTTTTCTGTTAGACGTGAATATTAAAGAGATCAAGAACTCCCATCTCGGGTTAAATTAAATTCAATAACCTTTCAATAAGCTATGTATGCTTTTAATCCAGGTATACTTATGTATATGTATTTTATCCACTTGTGCACTTGTACTTACATTTTTAAATGCATGTGTAGATAGATACCGGTACCATCAGTACTGCTGGGATTTAACTTTGAAAGCATGTACGTATTGGTACATCCTATACCTAGGAGTGTGTATGTATATGCAAGTCAATTTCACCTACATTACAGAACATGTGGAATGAAACAAAATGTCCAAAACGTAAAAGAGAAATTGAAAGGGTGGGAAAAAGGAAGAGCGTGAATCAATATTTCTATTTTCCATGAATGAGTGACGAATGCGAAATTCTCATGAAAGGAATTGATGGCAGGAATTTGGGGACTGCATGATCTGTACATACATAAATAGTTCTCAGTGTTTGCACTTGAATTGGAATTCTGGCGATTTGGTTCCCTTGAACTTCCATTTCAATCCTATAACTGCTTTAGCTAACCTGTATATAATTATATCCGTCCGTATCTGTATTTTAATACTTCTTTTTTCCCCTCATTTCCTCTTAAGCATGTAGCTAAATCGGAAGAGAGGTAGATTATAGCGTATAGCATCTTTCCAAGATGTATGTAGCAGCTTATTTTCACTAGTAAAAGCCGAGTCGAAACTCTGTTCATAACTTCAAAGTCAAGGCAGTTCAAGACTCTTTTAAATGGAAATTTAGTGCTATATGTATCAAAATGTTGGCCTGTACCCCTCTAATAATTGTGGTACATATTTATAAGGAACAAATGGAGATTCCATGAAAAGGGGCGAGGATAAAAGCATTGACTCGGTCGGATTGAACGTTGACACTGTCTGTCCTGAGAGTGTGTGTGGGAAGTGAAATATTGGAGTAAAATGCACAGGCCTACACTCTTTGAATGCCCATAGTGATACACCCAACAATGATTTCAACAAAGATCAATGATCTGTAGCATAGCATGAAAGAAATGTGCATCTCCACAATAGCATTTTGATTTCAGAGTAAGAATAAAGCAATTTCCGAATTTAAAGCAATAATTAATGAGAGGGATTTGTAGCTGCGCTCTCTCATCAAGAGTTGGCTTTGTTTTCTGGGCAAGAGTGGGCTGGACGTCTTATAAATGAATTAACCGGGTGCATTGCATCGTAAAATCTGCAATGCCTTTCTTCCAAAGATACCTACACAAAATGTACCCATGTACCTACATTTAGATTGTAATACAGCTGAATGCGCTTGGAGGCATTGCATATACATATTATTAGTAAATAAGGAGGTACCTACTTACTTTTTCAGTTAGAAATGCTGTCGTTTCTTCAGCCTGCCTTTGGTTGGATGCTTTAATTTGCTGTAAAAGAGAGATACATATTGGATTTCGGCGAAATATCCCAGCTATCTGCTAACGCTGTAGAAAGTGCTAACGTAGAGAGATACGTCCATACGTGTTGGTGCTGGCACCAAGATTAGCTTCAACTTCCAAATTGTAATAAAGATGGGAAGATTGCATACTGAATTAGGACTACTAATTTTCTATTTTGAGAATGCAAACCCATAATACCTATGTACATGCACACTAACCTCAGAATTTATAGAGAAATATTCGAAATCGTACATTTAAAAACTTTGTTTTATTCTAGCGAATAATGGAACAATGTGACCATGTAAAGGAAAACTATGCCAGTCGAACTTGCCATATGTGAGGCTGCCATTCGACTCGGTTCCTTTGAAATTTAGCTCGTAAGCACACACTTCTTGTGCTCAATTTGAATGGAGTTTTCCTGTAAAAATTAATCAACAGGTGTGATGATGATCCTACGCAAACACTCCTCAAAATCCTCACAATATGCTCACATTTGTATTCTGCCACGTCCTTTATGTTTAGTGTGTATAATACAGTAATCAAATTAGTAAAACTCTGTTTGCATAGTTTTCATTGAATACGGTGGTCTTCAAATCAATTGTCACAGTCACAGGTGACAAATAATGATCGTGGAGTCCAAACCACTTCAAATTTAAATCCTAATTCAAAGTAACAAACAAACATTATTCTCTTTCTTTTATTCCCGTAAGAAGAAGTAACAATCAGGATGTGTACACGCTCCGGGTAATCTGTCCTGTCAAAGCATACATTCTTTCATTCAAAAATGTAACAAATTAAGCCATCAATAACAATCACGGCAACAATTTCTTTGACATATTTTCCATTATGTCTCTAGGCCATAAATAATTTAGATTTTTACTCTGTATCTAAATGTACAGCCCTTTAAGATGACAGCACAGTAGTGCATGTGCATTCAATACAATTTAAGTTAAACACACTTCCAAATCAAAATCAAAAATTTCTGTAAATCAAATTAAAATTTTCTAAATGTGAGACGTATCGTATTAGCAGGGCCGTAACTCCACATGACACGCGATTGGCAAGCACTTACTTACACTAAATACAAAATAAAAACGTATGCATATAAGAAAGTGTTAATAAGCTGGCAGTCGACATATTATGTAGATAAAAAATTGTAGTAGATACTTATTATGGATGGAAGAAAGGCAGCCCTATCATTTAGTCAGTTTCTGTTTACATAAAGACTTTAAAAACTCCAAATATGCTAAATGAAACAGTCTACTATTACGGTTATGCGAAGAGAAATGGTTGCATAAAATATTTCCAACATATTAATTTCCCCCATAAATAAAATCAAGTAATTCAGGAGTGTCTATAACTCATCCTAATACAGCACACCCCATTGGAGTTTAGAGTGTGCAGCTATAGTAAAATACTTTTTATCCTAAATTAATGCGAGAAATCTGTGTACGTGTAGCTAATGTTTTTGTTTTACTGCTTCCATTTGTCATGATATAATTATATGAAAAATGTTTTGAGGCCTTGTTTGGATTTACTGCAGTAAAGTTTTTCTTTCGCAAGCCTCTGCCTCACCCATATGTATAGCTTACTTAAGTAATAGTAACGCCGTAGAAACCGGTATTTCATACTTCTCCCTTTTTTAGGTAGAACAGTAGTAGTAGTAAATAGTAATACAGAATTGACTGACTGACTTCCTTGCTTGCTTCCTGGCATCCTCATGATGAGGTGCATGTAGGTACCTTCAATAGGGAAGAGAGGGGAATTGGATTCCAAAGAAGTGTCTTGAAAGACACAATTCGCAATTCGTGATTCGTAAATAGATGTCAGCGTTTAATAGAATAATAATGGAGACAGCCGGTGATACGATGACGATGGAGTTGAAGAAGCTTCACGGTAAACCGATTTCACTAACATGTGTTGTACTATTTACTTATTTACCGAAGATTTTCTGAGGGAGACTCATGAGGGAGACTTGCCATTACTTACACAGTATCATTGTAGACACGGTCTTCATTTGAATGCCCCATACAGTGGCTTATCTTCACTGCTCTGCAACCCACCACTGATGACGATGATGGCGAGATTATGTAATATAAGCTAAATGTACCACATAAGTCTTCATTCCCAAATCTCTATTATTTCTTCAGCTAAAATATGAAAAGGAACGAAGTGCAGGTGCAGAACTATTGGGTATAGGTGTGTGTATCAAGAAGTACACTTCTGCTATAAAAAGTATGCTCAGCCTTCATGAATGTTGATCCTCCACCGTAATGTACGCAAAACGATAGGACTTTACTGTAATTTTGTGTCGTAACCATAATCCGTATACTTAAAGACCATCAAGAGATGAAGGTAACGTGAAACTTAACCAGACCAGAGGGGACCCGTTAGTAAACGCTTGATAGAATTGAGTAAAGTGAGCTTACTTTGTGTGGGTATGTAGGCAGTAGGTACTTTATTATGATTATTATCGTCGTACGCACAATGCTAGGAAGAAAAAAAACCTGAAATCATGATAACAGAAATGACCATAGTAGAACATAACGTCAAGCGTTGGATTAAGTGTGTATCATGTAATTGTGTTGGCATTTGGAAAATGTGAAGTGCTTGAACACATGTCTAACTATGTCACTGTCTAGTGCACTAATAGTGCTCAGCACTAATGTCTATAGGGTAATTGTGTAAAAAATGCAAATATAAATATCAAGTGGGGAAAGAATATCTCAAGAGGTAATTGGATAAGTTGCCTTCTGAGCAAATGATGAAAAAATGCGGTGATTATCCTCAAGAGGCAGTCTGACATCTGTCAGATCCACAAACTCTCCTCAAAGCCATAAAATTAGACTAACAAAATAAAAATAATAATGATAATAGTAATGGTTGTAGTAACAGCGATACAAAAACGTTGATCAATCCATCGCATCCTACAGTTAACTAAACTGAAGAAAATGCAATCTGTTATCTGCAGGATATGTCATGTGTAAGAAATAAATCAGTACGCACGCTAAAGATGGTTCAGCCCATTCAGGAAAGCTGTCAGTCTTCTTGAAAAACATTCACAGAATCAAAGATGAGGGGAGAAGACACACAGACTAGTTCGAGGGCGACAGAAATAACAACATCAAGTGTAAATTGGTTAAATAAATATCTTTAGGCTGAAGGATGACGAAGATAAAGGCACATTACCGCATTTAGCTTTTATGTGGATTTTTTTAAGATGCCTTACGTCCAGTGATTTTATTGTCATAACCCAAGTAGCATGGAATGGTTTATGTAGGCAGGGAGGTATTGTACATTGTAATTGTATATACTTAATTTTTTGAAGGGTGAATTCACGTTACGTTGTTGGTACACCGTAATGAGAAGTCCTTTAAGTATTGAGCGTTCAATGTGTTAGCTCGCGAGTTAGCTAACCGTAAATATAAACGGCTTGGCTTCCGATACTACTATACACAGTCATATAATCATACAATTACAATTTGATAGACTTTATACAAACCAAACCCAAGTATCATAATACTACCCAAATATCCCTCTGCATTTCCTTTGAGGCAAAGACAAGTAATTACTATTACTACAAGGATGAAAGCGCATATGCTTTATATAGTTGGTAGTATTAAAAAAAGTGCATTCACGGATATCCGTATGTAGACAAGGCACTATCATACAAGGGGGATGATCCAAACACTTACAGGGCTATGTTTTGACTCAAGTTTGAGGCCCATTATGGTGTAGTGTTGAATTAAATTAAGAGTTGGTAATGGATAGTGAAGAGAGAGAGATTTATGAGTCGTGTGATGATGTACCTAAGTGGACTGTGTGTGACTCAATGCCGGTATGTTTTTATGTATGGACAGATGGTGATCATTCTGCAGCAAACGACGGACAACGGGAAGCGGTTTGTGTCCACGGTGGTGGCGGAAGAGTCCTCATTCAACAGCAACTTTTCTCTCGGCAGTCAGAATTCGATCAGTGAGCGGAGTGCAATCTACAAGCAGAGGATTGATAGTCTCTTTGGTCGTCATACAAGACTAAATCCATTCAAACCCACTTTGGAACCCTTCTGTATTCGCATTGAAGGAACCACCGACAACAACACCACCACCAGTAATAACAACAGCAGCAGTAGTAGCAGCAGCAGTAGTAGTAGTAGCAGCAGCAGCAGTAGTAGCAATAGCACTACTAGCAGCAGAAGTGCTAACAGCAGTCATCATCATCATGGGAACTTAACTGGGGAAACTTCATCAAGAACCACAACACCTTCCACGACGTCAACCCATCTTGAGCACAGTATAGCCACGACATCAAGCACCCATCCAACCTCGTCAACACCTTCCGTCCTCAGTCCAAGGAAAAACGTGTCGCCCGATCGACAGGATTTAAGTTTGTCCTCGGATGACGAGGATGATGACTACGAGAAAATTCAAGAGGCAACCTGCTCAATTATTACCGACTCGCTCAACAATAGTAATAATAATCCCAATATCAGTACTACGAACAAAGTCGGCCTCCTTTCCAGTAGTGGTGACAGTCGCAGTCAGGGTCACAGCAACAGTGATAAATTACAGAGCCCTATTGTGAATTCCTCTGGCAGCCGGAGTAGCGTGAATCATAAGAAATGTCTGTCCAGCAGCAGTGCTTCCCACGTGAGCAGTGTCCGACTGAATTGTGAAGACGTCAAGAATAGTAGCAGCTCACGCTCACCCGTCAACAACTTTCTCCAATCGAGCAACAACAGTTCCATGGCGAGGGACATGGGCAACAAGACGGTGGGGGAAAGTCACATGTGGCGGAATGGGACTTATGCCGAGTCTCCGTGCAATACGGAAGAGCGTCAGTTTGGGATTGTGCGGGCTTCTCCTGGAGGGATTCTTAAGTTCTCCGTAGAATATCTTGGCAGTATCCCAGTGGATGGGACGGCAACGGCACTCCAAGATTTACAAGCTCCGCTGCGAAGTCTGTATTTAAATTTCCTCTCCGGAACGAATGTCATGTCGGGACAGCTAGCAATCACATCAGAAGGATTAAGATTTGAAGCTCCAAGAGTTCGTCTCGTGAATCCATTCACGACCATCGCCGTGTGGGCAGCGATCAAATTTGTGGCACGGGGTGAGCCGAGTCCCACGGACTGCGCATTCATGCCCTTGATTTCAGATCCGGAGGGTCAAGACAAAAGTCGGCTCTTCGGCCGAATGAACCCAGAATTGTCAAGAGCCTACAATGCTTGTGTCACCAACAGTCATGGCCATCGAGTTTTTCGAAATCCACCCATCTTTGCCTGTGTGATGAGAGAGGCGTCCTTTAGTCTTGATTGCCATGCTTTCGCATGCAAGTGTGCTGAGGACGCGATTGTGATCGCTGCAAATCTCTATCAGTCTTTGGTAGACAAAATGAGAACGAGCAACAAAGAGGGAGAAAGTGGCTATGGGAGTTTGACCCGAAATTCACCGGCAACACAAAGTCAGAGCTCACCCAATGAGAATCGCTCATGCTCATCCGCCTCCTCGACGGGGTCTCCGCATGAAAGAAGTGGGAGCCGGAGTGAGAGCTGTAGTGGCGGGGGCTGCTGCAGTGGCGGGGGAAGTGGAGGGGAAGTTAGTGGGGCCGATTTGCTTAAGAGGGACAGTCGTGTTGTTTTTTCCGACTCTGAGTCCATAGCACCAGTTCGGCCACCTCGAAGGAAGAAGAAGACGGCTGACATCGGGAATCCGGGGAACTTGAAGCGATACAATTCGGATGACTCTGTGCTCCTCAAAATGCCGCATCGTCGTAAGTCTCTCAAGGGAAATTATAACTATCAGAATCTCCAGAGCGGCAAGGTTAAGAAACGTGTTCAAATCTCGACGCCAGATGAGACCACGACATCCTCGGACTCTGTGAGTGAGTCTATCGATCAAGTGCTGGACCGCATCATAAATCCTGGAGGAATGTCCTTCAATGACCTCAAGCCACCCTACCAAGAACTGATTCTTAAAATTGCTCTCACACTCACCCAAGATCAGCTGTATCAAAAGAGTAAGCAAGCCATGAAGAAACATCAGCAGTATAATTTTAGAAAAAAGACAAACAAGGGACATGAGACAGCAGGGGGCGGGGCATCAGACGAGACTTCCCAATTTCTAAATATGCTGTCCAAGTCCTTCTCAAAGATTACGTCGAGTAAAGCAACTCATGGGAATGGCCTAAATGGAACCAAGCGGAATGGAGGGAAAATAGTGGGCTCAGGTCATTCAAAATTTAAATCCAAAACCAAAGCTAGTAGTAAGTATCCGCCGAAAGTGATCCTTAAGAAGACTAGTAAGGAAGAAGATCCTTTCATGTCCTTCTGTAGTGGATGCGTCTGTGACAAATGCTCGGAGAAATGTTACTGTTCACTCCCCTCAAAGCACAACGTGAAGGTGATAGGCTTGCCCCCAGCAACGTCCGCTGCAACAGCGACAACTATCCCAGGGACGTCCGCCACGACTGGACCCATCACGCACATCCACACTTGTCACAATGATCTGGACGAGAAGGGTCACAAGTCGGACAGTCCAAGGAAAAAGTCCTGTGGGTATGACACGGATAGCTGTGCCGAGAGTGAAAAGTGCTACTGCTCCCTCCAACGTGTCAAATCCAATGGACTCAAAATTTACAATATTAATTTGGACACGGAGACATCGGACACGGACACCAATTCCTATGATTTTGAACCCTTTCATCAAATGAATAGTGAGCATGGAATCGAGACAGCCTCATCCTCTTCAAATACGAAAACCTCCTCCACTCGTGCCGTTGAAATCTTGTCCTATCATCCGTCCAAACGAGTCACCTATAACCTTTCACCTGCCTCCCATATTCAGACGACCAATGCTGTTGTTCATTTTGAGGACAAATGCTCACCGGGAAATTCATCACATTCACACTGTCATGGAATTTTGAATGGTGGGACTCACGGTAGCATTAGCAAAGGATCTTCTGGTTCAAGAAATCACTCAAGCAGCTCATCCTCCTACTTACGTTCGGTAAGCTTCCCATTATCATCCCAACTAAATGTGTGTATACAGACAGAGCAGACATTGTTGATTTTTCTACCACTCATACCATTATATTATTACAGCTCTATTATGATATATTAGCCTCCATTTCAATTTGT
The DNA here is from genome assembly GCA_034695205.1 of Dicyrtoma fusca. Classification (NCBI taxonomy): domain Eukaryota; kingdom Metazoa; phylum Arthropoda; class Collembola; order Symphypleona; family Dicyrtomidae; genus Dicyrtoma; species Dicyrtoma fusca. Next base: position 1,114 of record JAQFZC010000810.1, on the reverse strand, counting down.
GACGACTCGTCATCATTGTATTTGTATTTCTATTTATTTCTACTTTTGTATTGTCCCAGTCCACATCTATGAAACTGTGTTGTTTAACCAAACTTCCATTTGTCTGTATACTCGCTGCTTTCAAATGCATACAGGTAGTTTCTAGTTTTCACGAAGACGCTTCGAGAACGTTTTATTCTACTAGCTCTATTTTGCCTTCCTCGCTGTCTGACTAGTGAGTTTACAAACGTGTGTAAGCAGGTAGGAATGTATTAGTAAAATGCCAAACCATGGATTTGAAAATTTTCAACTACATTTAATTTCCTCACATTATTGATTCTGATTAGTGATTCTTGACCTTGCCCTGGGTAATTATAACAAATCTGAGGGAGCTTCCCAGCATACTATTATGATTCCACCACCACCTGTTTATTATATCCCAGTTGCCCTCATACCATTTCGAATTAGTCTGATTCAAAAATAATGACGACTTCTGTTGTACTTGAAAGGCAGTAGTAAAATCCATTGGTACTTTACAGTATATATGGATCTTTTTACTACTGGCATGAGACCGTGACTTGGTTCTGCTGTCTGATATTTGATGTTTGTAAAAGAAGCTCACAGTGGAAGATCCTAAGGTTTCTTTTTCTCATGACTTACTTTTTGCTTACCCTTCATAGTCAATAGTGGATTTGTGCTCTGAGCCCAAGCATTCTTAACCTGACTGTACAATAAGTGTGGGTATTGTATTTTATTTCAATGCATGTGTAGAGACTGTTGACTGTACTTGTCCTCACTGAAGGCATTCACAGACATTTTCTTGACTTGTTTTGGGTGAAGAAAGATGGTTAAAAGTAGAAAAATAGAATCAAAACAAAAATAAAAATCATCAACCATGTATTGGGCCAATCGAAACTACTGTACACCTATGTACATACAAGCTTTATACACAGTCTGTTACGGTCTCACTCACGGCACACCTACCTACTTGCTCTGAAATAATACTAACGACCTGTATAAATATGCACACACACACACACATACACATCAGTAGTACATATTCACTCCATTTTTTGTAGTTTACCTTTCTCGATACGGTAATAATAATTATAGCTGTACTCAGAAATGCCAGGAA
>JAQFZC010000809.1:0-39874 GCA_034695205.1 Dicyrtoma fusca | reverse complement strand
GATATAAACATTCGAAGTTATGGATTTTCGAAGATATAGTTTTAGAAGATATGGACTTTCGAAGAAATTGTTTCGAAGTCGTGGTTTTCGAAGATACAGTTTCGAAGTAGCGACCGATTACCCTATCTATAATCTGAAAACAGGAAAGGGCTATCAAAGACGTTATGATTTAATTAACCTATTCGGAACTGGGAAACCATGGAAAGAAAGCTTTACAAAAGTATTTGTTAGTCTACCAATTAACTTTCTAGAAAAGATCAAAACTGGAAATCAGCATTTTCAAAAACAGTCAAAGCTAGTAACAAGCACTTTCAAAAAGGTCAAAACTTATAACAAGCACTTTCATAAAGGTCAAAACTTATAACAAGCACTTTCAAAAACGTCAAAACTGGAAATTAACATTTTCAAAAGCAGTCAAAACTAGTAACTAGCACTTTGAAAAACATCAAAACTAAAAATTTACAATTTTCAAAAGGATGCAAAACTAAGTATTTTACGGTTTAGAAAAGGTTAAGCTTCTTCATCATCATGGATGGTGACAGACGTAAGTTCAAAATAAAAGTTGCCGTTGGACTCCAACGGTTGGAGGCTGTTGGGTTCTGGCTCTCTGGGGTGCTGCTCTGGGTTGCTGGCTCTCTGGAATCTGGAACGTACATAATTATTATTGGCACAAAAATCTTTCGGCTTTTTGTTTCATGCCTGGCCTCACTGGTCGGCGTCTCGGCCGCTATTTTTTTTTTCAACCCAACAACAAGTTTTGCTTTCCGCGCATTTCAATCTCAGTTCATGTGATCGTTTTGGAGGCAGTTTGTAACTTTACGAATTCTCAGTTTCCCATAACAGTACTTCAAGAAATCTACTTTTTTTGTATTTATAGATCAACTATTAGTTTTGTTGTGAAGTTGTGATTTCGTGATTTGTTTTTGTTTTGTTTTGTAATCGAATTTGTGTGATGGTGTATCAATGTTTGTGAAATCAAGATTCAACATCTGTAATGTAGGTAATGTGGTTGGTAATTATTTAGTGTTTATGAGTAAGCATTTGATTTGATTGCCCGCCTGCCTAATGCCTAAGTCTAGTCTGTTGCCAGGTCACATTAGTTGTTCGTTCGCCAGCTTTAATTGTTAAAATTGTTATAATAATCGTTGGTCGGATATTTAACTGTGTTTGTCTTGTTCATTGTTAGTATTGTTAGAGATGGGACCTGAGGTGTAATAATGAATTCTTGTATTGCTCCTGATTTATTTGTTCATTGTTATTGATCATTGGACAGTTGACAGTCAACAGTCACAGTCTCAGAGCTTAGCTGTTAGCTTTTATCCACTGACAACTACAATTGATGACTGATGACTTATTTGTGGATAATTTTAAATTTAAAGGTGTCGAGATTATGTATCATATAGCTATAATTCTGTTGTTTAGTTGTTTTTGTTATTAGTTAGATACTGACGTTACTAGTGACCGCTGAACGTGAGTGAATTTGTGAAGCTGAAAGTACATATGCCGATTTCAATCATTCATTGCAAAATCAACGGTTGACAGTATTATTTGTTACTTCTGAGCCTCTCTTTTTCAATTGGTAATTGTGTGCGAATTAAATTATTGCTTACAACTTATTACTTTTGACCAATCTAAACTCATTGGTTAATTCGTGGTGACTGGTGCTGGCGACGGGTGACTGGTAATGAACGCTGCGCTGGTAGGTAGTAGTTCTGGACTGCTGAGAACTATGTGGAGGCTTAAACTGTTAATAGTTATTAATTAATTGTAATGTTGAGTTGTTGTAATTATATTCTTTACGATACTATGTTGCAGGATAGTTAATGACTAGTCTTTTTTATTTTCATTCTATAGAAGTTTTACTACCATTGACCATAAAACCATTGGAATCCATACGAAGAGAAACATTAAGTTGAGTTAGTTACAGTTAGAAATGGAGGCAGATGTAACAGAACTAGAGATGGAAACGGATGAACTCAAAGTCTGGATGGGGTGTACCGTGCAAAAGGAGTGTTTGATACCACATTTGGTAGATGAAATTGCTCTTGAAGGTTTAGATGGAATCACACTTCAAGCTCTTCAAGTTCGTCTAAAACAGAGGAGGGGATTGCCCATGGAAATGACGAATAAATCAATGAATCGTATCTGGGATGTCCTTCGACGGATGAAAGGGATTGACATATATGAACTTCCTGTGCCTCGGGATGACTTGGTACTTTACAATCGCTCGGAATTTGTGGATGAAAGAGGTAATATCTACGAACCACTCTCTGCCCCTGAAGATATCTACTTGTACAATCCAATTGAGGACAAGGCGAAAGGAAATATACGTGGTTCTTGTCCTCATTACTACACGCGGAAACGAATTCCTGGAATTCGAAACAAGTCCTTGGAGTACGTCCAGCAAATTTATGGGAACAAGCTTGTATTAGTTGCATCACAAAAACTGCGGGAGCAAGCCATGCTAGGAAGTGAGTCAGAAGGTACAGATCATCTGACGCTCATCCAATACTGCATGCTGGAAAGAATTGCAAGGGCGAGATACGAAGGGGAACTCACACGTGGCAACGTTAGTTTAAGTATAATGAAAATTGATCCAAAATCTTTATTCTACCAGCGTAAATATCTCATTAGAAAGAAAATGATTAAAAAGCAAGTATTCAGTATGAAATTCGGAAAAAATAGATCTACATCGTTAATCTCAGTTCTTCACATCCCGCGATTCTTCACACCTGTAGTTCCACTTGCAGTAGCTAATGCACGACGGATGATAGCATATCTCATGAAAAAGCCAAAAATGAGGGAAGAATCTGTCGAAATAAAAAAGAAATTTGGAAAAACAACATACAGGAATCTACTCACCAAAGATTTTGAAAAGATATTTAAAGAAGTGGACGTATCCCTAGCAGAATTAAATCCTGAGCAGTTTTTAAGTGAAAAGAAGGAAGTGAAACGAGAGAGTTTGTTGAAAAGAACGCAAAAGTGTTTTCTGTTTTTAAATCCACCTGGTGATATCGAATCTTACTTGCCAAATGTCAAAGAACCTGACAGTCGCGGTGGTGAGCCCAAGAGTGACATCAATATGTTTCTTAAAGGAATTGTCTATCGACCACAAGCAACGCTTTTTGATACTCCACTCCATCAGTCACAAGAATTCATTATTGGCAGTGGACCCGAAGGGGTTGCACTTTCCCAAATATCCAGTCAAATTCATATGCATACGTTAGCCGCTCGTGCATCTGGACGCTACGCAACTCGACTAAAGTACGTTAAAACAAATCTTGTCGAGAGGAAAAAGACAAAAGTGAACAAGTATATATTTACTGGACAATTTCCGGTACCCACATCCCTCTCTAGATCATACGACTACACCACTAAAGAGCAGCCTAAACTTGTAAGTAATAAGAACTCAGAAGCTCAAAAGTCGAAATCACAATCACAAATAACACCGATAAATGCATTAAGCAATAATCATAAGAAATACGCAGTTGTCCAAGCACCTGATCAACTGAGTTCTCAGAATCAGTTTATTGAGCCAGTGCAAGATTCTGAAGCTACTGTCAGACCAAATTTCCTAAATAAACCTGTAGTTACGATTCCCGTTCCCACTCCTGATGAATTTAGTCTCACGGCCTTGGAACTAGACGAGTCTTCAGACAGTCCCAGTTCCTCGTCCACATCTTTCAGTTCCAATTCAAGAAAAAGGAAAAGATCTGAGACACGACTTGAAGATGTTAGGTTTGTTGGAGACGGTAATACAGCAGCAGATCAAGCACAACCACGAGAAAAGTTTGCTCGTCTTTTACTGGGAAAACCTAGTGGGAAAGTGAGACGAGAAAGGGAAATTAAACCGAAGGGATCCACGTTAAAGAAAACCACTATTGGATCCATTGAAGTATGTACTACTATTCTACGTCAATACTGTGTGCACTCAGTGCTCCACTGTTTGATTTATTCATTGACTACTTACAACTTTAATCTAGTGGAATCGAATGAGTGAAATAACAGATGTTCGGTTTGCATTTATTTCAGAGTTCTTACTATGATGACAGGGATCTTGAGGCTCTTGCGAAGAAAAATAAGCAGTAAAGACAAACACCATTCAAGAAACAAAAGATTTGGAATTCCGTTGCTTTTTGTAGAAACTAACATACCTAATCATTTCTGTGTGTTTCAGACGGGTAGCTTGGTCGGTGGAAGAAGATCAAATAATTCTGCTGCTCTTCATCTCTAGTGTTGTGTTTATTCGTCGTTACAATCTGAAAAAAATGTTCATTTTTAACGCAGCTCAAATAAGGGATATGCTTCATATTAAAAATGAGGTGAATTCTTTTTTGTCTTTTAATCATACATTCTTCCATTTTCCGTTTGTATTTAAGATTTCATTGTGACTTGATTGGTTCTTAATCTTTGTATCTAATGTTTGATGTGACAGAGTTCCCGTAACAAGACATCGATAGCAATTAGAAGGCGACTGCACTTTCTAATGCGGAATCCTACCTTCAAATCCAAATACACGTTTTACTTGCATGATGCTGTCCGGGATGATTACATTCAAAATACATTTGTGGTAATTTACATAAAATACTATATTTAATATAATCATAACCATTACTTTGCAGGCAATTCACTGATTCTGTTTTGTGTGCTTTTCGTTTCTCAAGGCTGATTGTATCAAAGAAGTTGGAGACGACAATAAAATCTTTTACGATATTCCAACGGACGCAATTTTACAAGTTTACGACTACTTCCTGCGTAAACATGGGAATGAATTTGCTCAGATGAGAAAAGATCCATCAGTCTTACCCTCAGCATTGAAAAACCATGTTCTTCAAAACATGGAAACTTCTATAGTACCAAGTACCTCCTTTCTGTCCAGGGAAATGAACCAGAGTGAAATGGAACTAGGTGATGAGAGTAACGTCAGTGGAACAGGGTCTTATTTTAGAGGATCAAATGACGATACGACTTCATTATCAGCGTCGGTTGGTGTGGACGTCGCAATGGAAGTACAAACGAAAAATAATGAGGAACAAAGTCCAGATAGGATTACTATTGAGTTAGAGAATTACATTACTATAATAAAGCATTCCTGAAATTCTTCAACAAAATCAAAATTATGAAATTATCGTTTTGATATTTGTATACAAATTGTCTGTATTCGTTAATAATTGGATGCCTTTTGTAATTCTAAAGGGAAATTGAGTACTGGGCTTACGATACAATAAAAGAAGTGATGGTGGATGCAACAAAGGATCCTATTACTCTCGAAGAATTGGAAACATGGATTGCGAGAACAGTTGTGTTTAGCCTCATGTTTAGCGGAGATTGCTTGGATGATGTTCAGACTTTTCTGGAACGTATTGGAGATTCGAATTTGGATTTTATATCGACAAACTGTCGGAGATTAAATATATGTTCTGTGAGTCGCCGTTCTCACAAATTTGGGCTGTCGTTGAAGTAAGTTGACCAAGAGTTGCCATGCGTTGTCCATTTTCTTTTTGTAAGATCTTAGTTCTAATATTTGATGCTGTTGGAATTTTCATTGTGAAAACCGTTTTGCCGTTTATTCTTTAAGCATGAGGAGAAGGCTTGCAAATCACTTACAGCCTACAGCTTATCGATTAACTGAACAATTTCTCCAAGAAATCAAGAAAGGTTTGCATCCCACTCATCCTGCTGTTACGAATAATTGTGCTTCCCTATTTCTTTTGATCGAATTTCTTATGGATTCCAAGGTTTGACTTTATATACAATACCTTTTTTATTTACAACACTTGTGGGCATGCAATGCTTAACATTGAATTTTTGTGTGTAGGTTCAGTTCGATATTTTCGTGAGCAGGGACTGTACAAAAGAACCTGTGGGAGACAAGGAGAAATCGGCTGTAGGTTTTTTTGTATTCCAAAAACGTATATACACCTGCATGAGTTATCCCGTGTTGTTTATATTTGAAAATGGTGAAAATCTATTCTTATTTCTCCAGGCTCCCTTTGCATCCCAACCGGCCAAAAAGAAAAAGAGTAAAGTTTTGGGTGAGGAAGATGTTTCATCGGTAAACTTACCGACAATCAAAACGCAACTTTGCGAGTGTGTTGATGAGCTTGTGTACAGTGGTAAGAAGAAGCCAAATCTTGCCGAGAATTTTAAGTACCTCAAGGGTCTGCTTTTCAGGTACGCTTCTATTTTGTCAGTTTAATTTTCTCAAATCAGTTGTTGTATGTTGGTATGGTACTGACTGCTATCTTGCTCTCCCATCGACTTTAGAGAAGTCCCCAACGAATATGCCGATGACTACTTAGCTAAGATTACCGAAAAGGATACTTTGGCCATCAAATATGCTTCTTTGTATCAACTCATTGAAAAGTGTGAGGTCGTTGGAATTTCTATGAGGCTACTTTTGGTAAGACATTGCGACAGTCAGAAAATATAATGAATGATATCATGATGGAATGCGTTTTTATATTTAGAAAATTTAATTTATGTTAGACCAAGTTCACAAGACCATCGCTCAAAAATGGTTTGCTATTCCTTTTGGAGAACAAATATATTTATACTGTCGGCGTCACCCAGAGAAAGTACGGCATAAGTATCTATTTATTTCATTCACATTTTTACGCTTCAGTACTCAATCAGAAAATACAGCTAATCCAGGCACAGTAAGGAATAATTTAACTATAAAAAGACATTGCTTTGTTGTATAGGTTCGTGTCGGCAAAGCACGTAATACCTTGGTCAATGCTCGTTCCTACTACTAAACAAGGTCGTACCTCAGATATGTGCAGGTTCGAAAATAACCAAGATATTATATTAATATATTTTGGGTTCCTTATGCCCAGGCTCCACTCACATTTCAGTGTTTAATTTATTTGTACAATTTCAGAGTGTTAATTCATCCATGGATCTCATCAGCTGGACTTATAAACTGGGAGCTGATTGATCGAATGTTTGCCGCGGCGATAGGAATTCTTTGTCGTCACCCGGGAATTCAAGTGCGGCAACTAATCAAGTTTTTAAGCCCCGTTATCTCTGGTGTGGAACTCATTCTGTTGCTGGAGGCTCTTCATCATTTTGGCTTTATCATTTTCTACAAATTTACACAGAGTCACCCAGTTGATTTATTCTCAAAGTCTTGCACGTATTCCCAAGGTAGGCATTAATTAATTCTGGAAAGGAGTAAAGTTCGTCTTTCTCTCTATACTTGGTCTTGTACGTTCTGTAGGTAGAATATCTCCGATACTCAATTAATTAGTAATGTGGGTCTCGTGTGTTCTCTAATCCGCTTTCTTAGCACTTTTGTCTATTCTATATCCGCGATTACTTGTTTCATGAGCAGTTCTTGGTAGGTAGAGGAGAAAATGAAATTATAGAAAACTTACTAGATTTCTACCAAAAATTATCTGCGTTGCCTTTTATACGGTACTGTGACTACTAGGAATTTATGATGATTATTATTGCAGATAATGACGGGGACTTTTTTCTTGACTTGGAAGATCTTTGCATTGAATTGAAGCCCTTCGTCACCACAAAGTACGCCAGTCTACGTGAAATGTTTTCATTGGACACCTCAAAATCGGACGATATTGGAGACCCGAGTGAGATTGAGACAGCTCCGAATGATAATAATTTGCATAGAAGTGTAGCCTCTGTTTTTAGTGATGTCCCTATCTCAGTATCCGAACAACCTGTAGCGCCACAAACTACCTTAGAACCAAATGTACCAGTGGAAGCTGATGAACGAAATAATGAGAAAGTCTTCCCATCGATAGCGCCTGAGAAAAAAGAAGATTCTCTTTCCACTTCAAGGAGATCGAAGCCTCAAGCACCAGCGTCACCTGATAATCCTAAACAACTAACTAGAGCCAGGGCAGCGGTAACAAAAGTAGTCTCAAGTACATCTGGTGTCAAATCTATATCTTCTACCAGGAGATCTGTTCGGAGATAGTGTCGATTGACATAATTACAGCCCTACATGTCTGTGTACCAGAAGCCAGCTGTATGAATAACCCCAGTACAAACGGTGACTTGAGCCTACTGGTTTTTGCTATGAGTATCTCAATGCAGCGGTTTAACAACGTACAGTTCGAGAAAGTAGTACCTAGATTGTATAACACTACATTTTTAAAGAATACATAAGCGTTCCGAGTTTTTGAGCCTTTGACGTGAGATGCAAATCCAAGGATATTTTTTATTTTTTATTAAAGACTAGACAGAGAGAACCAGATACGTAAATAAATAGAAGCAATTAAGTAACGTGTCAATTACAAAAACACACTCACAACGGTGTACTTGTCAACCTTTATTAATGAGACTAATAAAGTGAATTAAGAATTAACAAAACTGTAATAATCTAGTTAATGATTATCTAGAAATCTGAACCTAGCTGAACTGCAGTGAAAATGACTTTATTAAAATTTGTTGTTATTAGACACTCAAACTACAGGCTATAGTAAATTCCTTAAGTAAACATAATATATAAACACAATCATCAATATTCTTGTATATCTAAATATAGATAACATGTCAGCTACGTAACAATTGCTTCGTCTTAAAATATGCATTATCCTATTATGTACTTGTTTGATGAGGGAACATGAAACACACGGCAGGTAAAAATATAGTTACCACATACTTAAGTAATTACTTTTAATTTAAATTTGACAGAAAGAGTAATAATTCATAGAAAATAACTGCCATATATGGCAACTTCATTCTAAAAACGTAACACCATCAGCAAGTAATTACAGAAAATTTAGACGAGGGCCAAAGAGGCTCAAAATAAGTTTATGCTTTGGGGGGCGCACGGTAGGTACCCACCACTACTGCGTGGTCTCTTTCATAAGGCTCCAATGTCAACTGCTCTTGCGGTTTGAATTTCTCTGCTTGAAGTTTCTTTACTTCCTCAGCAAAGACTGCTTCAGGTTCAGCTGTCGAATCGATACAATTGGCCTAGAAAGAGGGATAGCAAAACAATTAATAAGAAACAGGCTAAGCGAACCATGTATAAAAATAAATCAATCAAAGATCCATTGACTGCTGATGTGAATACTTAGACTAACCTTGATAGAAATGACGAAGTGACCCCCATTTTTAAGGAAGTATTGGGAGTTGAGCGCTACAATACGCGCTTGGTCAGGTTGAGCAACGTCAGCAAAAACACAGTCTACCATACCTACCAACATTCGGTACTTATGGGGATGACGAGCATCCTCAATGATTGGAATAATGTTGGTTCGTTTTTTGGCTACGTTAAGCAAATCTCGACCAGAACGATGGGAAAATTCGACGGCGTAAACAAGTCCTTCCTAAAAAAATATACAAGATACAAAAACACAATAAATACTTGCAAAACTTTTTTGAAATTAAAAACACACATAAGATCGTGTCGCTAAGACACGAAATTGACTAATTAACTAAGAACTTACAGGTCCAACAACATCAGAAACGTGAGAAACCGTAGTTCCAGAAGCAGCTCCAAGGTATAAAACTTTGCTACCTGGAGGCATGTGAATTTGGTCCACACCACCAAGAATAGCAGCAGCAAGTTTGGATCGGAAAGGGTTCCACACCCGGTACTCAATTTTAGTAGCATCATCAGCCTTCAATACAATATCATCAACATCACAATTTATCCATCAAAATCTATGCCGTTCCAATAAAGAAACCACTCTCATAAAATCTAGATTCATCTTACATCAACAGAAATCCTCTTCTCTCCATACACTGACTCCCCAGGAACCATATTTTTGGTTACTAACGCATCTTCTTTACCCCGGGCAATGAAAACACCTGGATGACGATGGGGCTCCAACACTACGCTCCTTCCTCCTCTCATTCCACCTAAATGTTAAAATCCAATAATGCTACTTAAAATCCGTGCGCGGGTGACATACTTCAATACGCTTGTATGTAAGTTAACATTTAAAATACAAGTAATAGGTAAAGTTTGCATACCTCCTCCACGGCCCCGACCACCCCCACGGCCTCCTGCTCCTCCTCTACCACCACCGAAACCTCTTCCACCCCCTCGACCACCACCACGATCCCCTCCTCTCCCTCCGCCGAACCCACCTCGACTTCCAAAACCACCTCTGCCCCCACGATCGCCTCCACCGCGTCCCCCTCCGAAACCACGACCGCCCCCGCCTCGGCCGCCGCCACGATCACCCCCTCCAAATCCTATTATGAATAAATAGCCGCGTACCATTAATTTTCGTCAATTGTTGATCATGAACAAAATAACATACAACAACATTTAAAAACGACAATACAAATCAGAAGTTTTTCAGCTTAAAACTAGAATGAGCTCTAGAAGTACATTTAAGGTCTGCATAATTACAAATTAAGTGACCATCGTCATATCAACGACATCGACAAGTTCATCGCCTGTAAAGTGGACGAAAAGGGAGCATGCCTACAACAACTAATGAGTAACACTCACTCAGTCAAAAGTTCAAAGTGCCCACAACCTGTTCCCAATACCAAGACTGAGGCCTCCGCCAGAAGGCCAACAGCCTCAGCATTTATTTCTAAACCTCAATGTTAATCTTGCAAATATAGAATTCTGATTTCGATAAACACTGAACCGCCAACACTTCCAGTTCCCAAACAAAATTAAAATCCATTGTCCGTAGCTTTTCGTAAATTAAAATATATCAATACTAATGCTGCCTAGGCAGGGATAGAGGTTGATGGTTAACTCTGTTATTATTCGCACGCACGTATGTACCTCATGTGTTCCACAACGAGGAAGCATGCTTTTACAAGAGGACACGAGAAACCATAGTCAACTCAACAAAACTGAATCACATTTTTCAGGGAGATGATAAAGAATTAAGTATTGAAATAAAAACCGCAATTACCTGGTCTTCCCATGATAGCTCCTCAAAAATCACCAAGGTAACCGTAAAGTACTTTGCACAACAACTGGAAATAAACTGGAATTAAAAATCTTCACCTCTGCTCAGACCACCACGTTTCCACTAACTTTCCACGCACAAGGTAGTATTCGTAGTGCAGTGCAGGCTGCAGGCTGGAGTGGAGACTGAGCAGTGCAGCTTTATCCAAAGTTAAAAACATGGATGGATGCCGAACAGAGGGACCTTGCAAACATAGCGTCACAGAATTGAATTTTTTAAAATACATTACATCGACTGTTCACTGTTTTACACCCTTTAGAACCGTTTAATACCCAGTTTTGCCATTTTGAAAAAGTCCAATATCATGTTTATTATAACTTTTTTGAATGCTATTACCACATTTGACCTTTCTTGAAAAAGTGCAATATTACGTTTTCTAATTTGTTTGAATGTTAATACCCCGTTTGGCCTTTCTTGAAAAAATGCAATAACATGCTTTATATAACTTTTCAAACGGTTCGGTAGTATCTCCTTTTGTAGATTTGTACTTTTTGAATGTTTAGCACCATTTGTAAAAAATCGTTTTAGTTTTAACAAACGAGAAGACCACTATTTTATATCATATTTTGCTATTTTACAATACAAGTACAATAGCATGGTTACTAATCTTTTTTGAAAAAAGTGAAATATCTAATATATCATGTCTTACAACTTTTTAATATAGGCTATTATCATAGGCTATGGGTTTTGCCTTTTTTGAAAAAGTGTACTAAAATTATCATGTGTTAAAATTTTCCAAAACACACTAATTGTATTTTGCTTTTTTTAAATAGGTACATATTATGTGAATTCATTTTTTATCTCTTTTTGGAAACAATGGAAAACTGACTCAATGGACCTCAGCAGTTAAGACGTCATATGTGGACGGGCCCAAAGTATCACGCAGTGCAGAGTGCACGCATGCAGTGAGCGAAAGAGGCATGCTAGAATTTTTGAAAATAGCGCCCGTAGCGACTGTTGGCCCGTGAGGAGCCAGTAGGGCAAAGGCTTGAAATTGGCGGAATCTTTCCCCCGCCTTCCACTCATTGAAATTAATTCTATCGAGTTTTTGCATTGCATTGTGTGTGTGTGTGCATAAAATGGAATGGAAATAGGCGCTCGTGTTAAATAGCTATGCAAACTAGTATAGTTTGCTAGTACATATTTTATTATGCAGTTCAATCATCTCAAAATCACATCTCTACTTCCACTCAATTTAATCTCTCATCTCAATCATCTCTCTCATCTTTGCATATCTGCATCTTCTCACTTGTCATCTCACTCACATCTCATGCCATTGCCACTGCCACTATTGCTACGAGCACAGAACAGAACAGAACGGAACGACAACTACAAACGAGTAACATAATTAATTGCAGTCATTGGCGTCGTCCGTTTCCGTTTGAGTTATAATATAATCCTACGGCTTTTTTAAGGTTTGAAGTGTTCACTTTGACTTTTTGACTGGTATCAGTTGAGTCAGTTTGTTAGTGTCTGTCTTGTCAATTGTCAAATAGTATTATCATCATCTATCTCATCCTCAAAATCCTCATCTCCCGTCTCCCACGTTTGTACCAGTCCGGTCAACTCAACTCAACCCAACGGTAATAATAATAATAAAATAGTTAGGAGTTAGTTGACGGTTGTCACTGACGCTTTTGTCAGTGTTCCTTTCAGCTTTACTTGGTAACGTAAGAATAACGGTCGGTCAGGTCTACAGACAGTTGACCAGTAATTATATACTCACTCACGTCACGGCACACGGTAGGCTAATATTTTATTTTTCCGAATATTTCGTTGGTACTTTTAATTTTTAAAGTTGTACTGAAGTATGTAAGTGGAAGCAGTATTAACAATTAATTTAAGTATTTATTTCCTAATTGCTATATGCATGGAATGCAAGTTGACTGCGGAGATACCAGACGGACGGTAGAAAAAAACTAACTTTGTAAAAAGTAACGAGATAATAAACGTTATGCTAATTGCTATTCACTATTGCTACCAAACGCTATTGTAATTGTAAATGTACGTAAATAGGTATGGCAATGGTTGACAGTTGAGGGTAGTCAGTAGTAGTATTCTGTATTCATCTTACGATTTGGTTATGGTACGTATAATTCATTGATTGTTGGTTTGCTTACTATGTAAATAATTAGATTCAAGCCAAACGTTTACATTTTAATTCTTTGTCCTTGAGCTGTTATGAGTGCGATCGTCATTTGCTAGTACCTGTCGGTTCCGTCTTGGTTCTATATAATCTGTCAAACGCCGAGTGCGTATGTTGTACATTTATACCTTCTCCACATGTAGATATATAGATAACGTAAAAATGTAACGTAGATTCAATACTCAGAGTGAAGATTTTGTATTTTAAAGCTTCTGTTAACTGTCTGTACAAGAATGTATGAAGTCCCTCTAACTTTGAACAACTTTGTATATTATGTTTTTAATTTATACTGTAAACTACCTGTCAGCTGATGAGCAGTCAGTGTAGTGTGAGACAGTGAGCATGTTAGCAATTTATTATGTATGTGTGTATGGGTTTAGGTATTACTATTTATAGGGTCTGTTCTTTATGTTTGCTCGGTTGGTCGGCGGTCGGTCCATACTTAATAGTGTAAGATCGCCTGTAAAATTAGTATAAAGATTGTAAGTATAATTATAATTTTTGTCTTGACATGGAGCGATAGGAGAGGGTATTTGAGGGACGAGAAATATTTTCCGCCAAAGCATTGATTTTTCAACGTTGGTTGCCTTTGTCTTAGTCTTGGTTGGTTATATTGGAATTGGAGTCTTCGTGTCCTAGTCCCATCGATCATATCATGATTTCTATTTTTGTGTATTTATTTTCTAGAAGCTTAGAGCAGTGGCATTTTAACATGCGATGCAATTTATTTACCAAGATATCATGAGCATTAAAGTTGTACAAGATACTAAAATGTCAACTCATAAACTGTAAATTGCAGTCTCTTATCTATTCATTACTTACACTGCGACAGAAGGGGCAAGTTTAGAACATTGGGCATACCGTGAATTCTGCCTTCTATCTGGCTAACATTTATCCTGTGTCGGTCTGCCGAAGAAGAGAGTTTCTTATTCACTTCTCTGCCTAAAATTAATTAAAAAGTTAGTGTTAGGGAGAAATTTTCCAACTGTAAGGAGCTCTAAATAAAAACTTGGAAAAACTGGAGGGAATTAAATTAAGGAACGTATGTGAATTAAGCAGCAAATACTAGTTCAGCGCGGAGAATACGTTAAAAATTACAAAATAAAATTTATAAAAACTAGCAATTTCTTCAGAAGCATTGGGAGATTTGGAGTGATAGTAGTTATTCTCTCGTTGCTCAAGTTAGCTTATTAAGTATATATACATTCTGCTTCGTATTAAGTGTCTAATCCCAGATTTGTCCTTGCTTTATATTTTCAGCCCAGAGATATATTTGAGGAAGAGGAAGAAGTCTACAGAAAGACTATGTCGAACATAGAAGAAGCGACGCTACGAAGCCGGACGGTGGGGGGCCATGCGAAAGCAACTGCTGCAGCAATCGCCAGGCCAATCTCAAATAATATCGATGACCATGTTCTCACATTTAATGAGAAGCTGATGAAAGAAGTTTATACGATTTACAATGTCAAAGACGGTAAAATTAATTCTTAATTATTCTGTATTGCATTGAATGTTTACATTTTTCGGACATGTTTCCAGTGAATATTTTCTTATTTTAGCAAAAATAATTGGTACCTAGGTATATAATTCTGTAAATACTCATGATTCTGGTTCGGCTGGCTTGTATTTCAGGTTTGAAAAGTATAGCTAAAATGCTGGACGTTGAAATTCGTGCTCCGCGCCGGAAAATAACTGTCCTTCTCATGGGGAATCACTCTGCTGGAAAGTCAAGCTTCATAAACTGGTATATCTTGGTTATGCCATTGCATCGCCAATATGTTATTTTTTTTAAGTCCATAATCTTTTATTTCATTATTGCCTACGACATTAACCACTTCATGCTAATCGCATGCTTTTCCTCTAACTATTCGTAGTCGATTATTGTTCAACTAGACTCCAAGGCCTATAATTCCAGCCCAGCAGGATTATTGGAAGTGACCTACCATGACAAACACTCGTTTCTGTAGTTGTTCTTTCATATTTTACTACCCCTTGGGCGTCCCCTGTGTCTGCTAATTTATGTATTTGTACAGTTGAAATTTTGTAATATTCTGTGGTCAGTACTTAAGTAGGTACTAGACATTTTCTTTAAAATTTAGAGTTACGGTTTTCCAAAAACTATTAAGTTAAGAAATAATAATCACTAACCATCCTTAATTTGAGATAAAGAATTTTTAGTAGTAAACAGAATTTTATTTTGGTTAGGTATATTGTTGCAGATGTTTTTTAATTATAGTTCCATTTGCTCCGTAAGTTGAAATGCAAAATTTGTAAAACTGACGCTGCAGAGGATACCACAGATTCAGTAAAGCTTAGGAAATTGTGGTGGAGGATTCTATGATTTGGTAGACTGAGTAGACGCGAAGACAGAAACTGAGTTATATTTAGTTTACAATTTAAAATACATTTTGACAAAGCGTAGCTTCTGAAGTTCTTTTCCGTTTTATTTACAAATTAAGCAGCACTTCGGTTGAAACCAGTACTAAATTACCTTTGGTAGAACAGAATTTAATTATGTATTAAGGAACTTTTCAAGGGTACAAAAGAGGCGAATAAAAATGGCACTGTCCGTGTAATATAAGGGGAACTATACATGCAATTAAAGTGTGAATTGTCCATGTTACATTGGACATATTTTATACTTACTTTGAAGTTATGTACTTTAGTTATAACTTTGGAATTCAAAATTTTTAATTGTTGCAATACAAATGTAAGAATTATTTGTGGACACATGTTGGAATAATATGCACTTTTATGTTTCTTGTAGGTACATTGAAGAAGGGATCTTAAAAACTGGCGTAGCTGTTGAAACACAAGGGTTTACAGTCATCACTAGTGGCAAGAAACGAGAAACTTTAAAGGTTTGAAATGAAATTACCCACGTATGTACATAAATTAGAAAATACAATTATAATCCATGTACCCACAATAGCTATCTCGACCATTAAATGCCTGCTTAGTTGAATGTCCGATTAGTTTGTGGAGTTAGTAATTAAATAGTAACTTCCCATCCCCAGAACGAGCACCGGTAGCTAAAAAAAATCAGAATTATAAACACAACTCATATTTTAGTGGGATTTAACTGCTAATATAAAAATTCGTAATAATTAAGTTTACAATGCAATGTAATAATACTACATTACACTAAAACAGGGAATCTAAATACGTAATGCATTTTTAATTCGGTCCTTGGATTTTCTACAGTATCATTCAGTATGTCAGTAGATTTGATACCTGGAATGTGATTGATCTCCGGAAACTAAAAAAGAGTTAAACCCCGGTAATAATTTGAGAGTCGGTAATTGTTTCAGATCTGAAAATTACTTACGGTAAGCCAATTCTGTAACTAACGAGTTGGCTCAAATTCGACGTTTTAAAATAACTACCGCGGATTGGATTCTAGGGTTGCAGTGATATCGTGGGTTAAGAAGCTATTTTTACTGTATAAAGCCATTATTTTTTTAAGTACAGTTATTATTTGTATACTTTTACAAATAATAAGATGGTACGGATAACTGGCTTTGCCAAACCCTGCAACTGATATCAAATACATATTAATTTAGTTTCAACTTAAAGAGTAGTTTTATAGGATTTTCTTAATACTTTGCCATTAGCTGAAATTTATGATGGGAAAAAAAATGACGAAGTAACACAATTTGTTGGCTCTGCCTGGACCACTTTGAACCACGCCAATTCGCGTTCGTGATCAAAATTAATGTTATTCACATTCCCTGTAAAACACCAAAAGGTCAATTCTCCTAAATTCGTTTCAATTTTTGAATTGAATTATTAAATTCAAGCAAATTATAAATAGGTATGGACCCATCTGTACATGTACTTATATGTAGTATGCAGTTGAAAAGTCGGGAAGCTGTTTCGAATGTCGGGTCGACCAGTAGGTTTCTACACCCCTTCTTAAGTGTAAATAGGTGTTCTTATAAACGTTTTGTGGTGTAAGCTACGGAGTATGTATAGCTAACAATAACAATGCACTAAATTACATACTAGCATTTAGAATAAGGATTGTTTTTCCTGTTCAGTTAAATATTTTTGGCTAACGTTTGATACCTTAAAGTAGTGTGATACTAACTGCGGATTTGTAGTCGACATGGTCTGGTCGCACCAGAAATCCGTCAATCCTTTAGCTTCTGTGGTCCGATTTGACTTGGTTTGGTCGGTTCTCTGGGAGCACTGAACCAGACCAGATCATTCGGATCGTCAATTCAAATACAGCTTGGGTTCCCGATAAAGCCTTAGATTCTAGATAGAGTTAGAGTCTATATTAAATATATACCTATGTAAGAATTACCCAGGTACTTTTTGAAGTCTCTTGTAGGTACTGCCTTAAGTATGTACTTGTAAATA
Source organism: Dicyrtoma fusca (assembly GCA_034695205.1). NCBI lineage: Eukaryota > Metazoa > Arthropoda > Collembola > Symphypleona > Dicyrtomidae > Dicyrtoma > Dicyrtoma fusca. Next base: position 22,444 of record JAQFZC010000809.1, on the reverse strand, counting down.
TATTTGGTTAATGTTTATACAAACAAAATTGTAATTAAAACAGTTTAATTGCTGCTTCCATAATCCGTGCTTACGTATAAATACGTAGTACAATTCTATTAAGTTAGGGAGATGGGGGTAAAAAGAAGCTAGGGATAAAAGAATAACCCCCAAAGTTAAGCTATTAATGTAATGCGATTAGCAACTAAAAGAGTAGCACCTTGAAAAACTACTTTAAACGCAAGGCATATAGAATAATATACTATAAATTATTCAATATGCCTTGTTTAATAATAATAAATTAAACAAATAATAATTTAATTGATTGGATTAACTTGATAAAATCAAGTTGACTGGAATAAGTTCTGATCATTGAAAGTTATACCGATTTTAAACAGGTTGTAGAAAAAACAAATCGTGGGATAAAAAAACAGCAGTTTGAAGGTTTAATTCACGGTTCAAGACTGGTAAACTATTTTAACAAAAGTAGGAGTGAACAGCAAGCGAACTTTTCAATTCGAGGGATTGGGATTCTTTTTAACCTTTTGCAAATACCAGATCAATAAAAATAGCTTTTTAAATTGGTATAGAATATAACGCAAAATGGGGCACCCTGAGATCAGTTAACCTACAATGGAAGATTTAATTGTAATTAGTTAATGATTCACTGCTTTCGCTTGTCTTGTAAAATCAAACAAATTTAACAAACTAAATCCTCGGGGCAAAAAGAGCCCTGTGGCTTCCGAGGAATTTTTGCGGCTAAAAAAAAATCTTGTAAGTACAAAAGAGGGAAAGGCGCGAGGTGGGTATATTTTGTATATAATATTGTATTTTTTTCTGAAAGAGCATGTCAAAAAACGTAAACTTGCTTCAAAATTCGATGCCAATCGGCTTTTTTGCTCCATCGTCCGAATTTTTGAAGAATTTTTGAAAACATCCATAATAGGGTTCAAATGGGCGTGGATCCTTGACCTCTTATTGTCACTTAATGCTTGAGTTTTTCAGGTCCAACCCACTTGATCAAGTATACAAAAGTGATCACCGTAAATATGTAACTGTACCAATATCACTCAATGGCATTGAAAGCTGAAGTATGATCTTGACCTCCCTTTGACCTGATGGGTTAGACTTTGACCTTGAACTGAGTTCAACGCAAATCGACTGTGCTGCAGGTTTTTACGCTGATCACTTTTGCATATGGAACCAATTGGATTGTACCTGAACAACTCAAGCAAATAGAGGCCAAAGGTTTTTAGGCCAAGTTTATGCCCATTTGACCCATATGTTAAGGATGTTGATGAATTTTAAAAAATTTGGAAGATGTAGCAAAAAAGCACATTACCATCTATTTTTGATGCAAGTCCACGTTTTTTTGACACGCCCTTTCAGGAACAAAAGCAAGAATATTGTACAAAATAATCAGTAATAATCACCTAGTCCTAGTGCATTTCCCTTCTAAGGTTAACACTTACTAGTACAGGATGTTTCACTAACAGGTACAAGATGTTTTAAATTAATATTTTCATATTCTTGTGTGAAAGGGCAAATCAAAACAAGGGTTTTTTTCAAAATCTTATTTCAAGCAAAATTTTTGTTTGATTAACCGATTTTTTGAATAGTGGCTTATAAAACCTTACAGTAGTTCAGCATTGCTGTACTTATTTTTAAGTGTTATCGAAAGAACTCAAAACCTACTTTTCAAATTTTTCAAAAGTGACAAAATGTGAATTTCAGTGTCCAAATTAAGTTCATTGTTTTTTAGGGGTTTTTAGAATAGCTGAATAGTACGTTTTGTTTTAAAAAAACTGAAAAATGCTAAGCGTAATTGTAAAAACGAAAGAGTTTTTTCGTGCTTGTACGAAGTCTGAGATGTTTTTAAAAGTTTAAAACTTGTTGTGGCACCTGGTATCCATATGTGTGGATACGGGGGTAGTGGGTTTACCTGGATACCTATGTATATGTACCTTAAGTGGACCAAGAGGTGCAGTTGATCAAGTAAAAATGCCCTGTTGAATAAGGTCTTGAAGGAAATCCTATTTTTGGTGCCTTTTTCACAAAAAATGAAAATATTATTCGTAAAATCCCTCGTGAATATCACTCATTAGGTAACTACCTACTTAAACTAAGCATCTACCGAAGTATTATGTACATTCGTGGTACTTAACTATACTTATCTTAGTTATCTTACCAAGTTAGGTAGTAGGTCCTTTATAAAGAATAGAATTTCGCTCGTTGCCCCAAAATATCGTTGAAGTAGAAATAATTAAGTACCTTCCTATCTCCCTTCCTACATTACTTAAAGTACTTGTATATTCCCATTTTGAATAAAACCGATGTTTTTAAAGTACTGTTTTAAATTGGAATGAAAAAACATGAAATTTAAAAGAGTTAACGTTGAAAAAAATATTGGAAAATAAAAAAAAGTATGAAATTCTTGCCTTTTTTTTCTCAGGGCCTTGCCACCATCCAGTTGTATCCACATTTGAAACCATTGACGGCAAAACCCGGTAAGTTTCTATAGTTTTCTTGGTAGTATTCTGTCTTGTTCAAGTAAAAATTGATGATTTAGTCCACCACTAGTATAGCCCTTTAAAGGGCAGCTTACTGTTAAGTAAATGCAAAGTGCCCTGTAAAGAACTGCACTGTGGGGATGATTTTGTAGATTCGAAATTTGTTTCGAAATAAAAGTCGTAATTTGGAATCCAATCCACTGCAGCGGCCTGTAGGCTCTAGACACTAGCCCGTCCAGCAACTTTGAATGAATGAGAGTGTTTCCCAACGTTGAAAGAGGACAGGCTTGGGGACCCAAGGCTCAAAAGAGAAGTGTTAAGGCAGAGACCCAGGACAGTCAGCTCTTGTGGACGACACGATACCGTTACTTGGTCCATGTCTTGTCCTTGTAGTAGTTCCGTTCTCGTTGTCCAAGCTGTTCTGACTGTTCTGATGGAAAAAGCGGTGGATTTTATAATAGAACGCAAGAGTGACTGTAACTTCCTCTAGGGATGTGGTGGAGCGTTTTCTAACCTCTGCTTTTTTCTCTCTCTGCCACTCACACAGTGGAAACAACAAAAACCTCAACACACATCTGTTTTAAACTGATAATAATTTATTATACTATGGGTTCCAGTAGCTGGTTTACAGTTTAGTTCAACTCGGAGTGCATATTTCCTTTTCGTATAAGTTGATTGGGACTGGCACTGGTACGGAGTATGTATGTATATAGGCAAGGAGTGGATTACAATTCCAAGAATTATTGCTTACACACACAATATTTTACAATAGTGTCGTATAATAATTATTATTATAATATAGATGGTCATTATTTTTTAATTTATCATCATCAAAAGCTTGGTAGTATCGCATCGCATTTTTATTATGAGTCTGTGTCTGATTTGAAGGTAATTTTCCCCTTCCTACTATGTATTTTTGTGTATGCGTCAAGTAGAACCCTAGTCGCAGTTGGCATACCTACAGATATGTATCCCCTTTGCCCAGCTTTTCTTATGAGTCTGTCTCTGCCTTAACTTATGACTTAAATTATCTCTTTCTGACCAACTTCTTTGTATATACCTACATTTCGTGTGTCATTTTCGGCTTTGATTTGGTCTGTGACTTCAGACAGGCAGTGTGCAGTTTGATGAACATTTGTATGCACAAGGTTTGACTTCTATCCAACGAGTTTCCCGAGAATTCCTTTTCGCAAATACATAATCCAACTTTTTTCATAGTAAAATACTTTTTACTGTCTCTAAATGAATGCGTGAGTAAATATGGGAAATTAGCCATTTTATTTATCACCTTATTGCCATAAAATATGAGTAATGCTATAAGTAATTCTTCCTAGGTCCGGAATTCGACTCAGACAAAAATCACTTTTAGACTGGAACCATTCGCATCTTATTTTTTAAGGGTATCCGTACTCCCCACACAGACAGTGGTACCTAGGTAAAACGGACATTTTTGTCACTCTCATATGCTTTCAATCATGGACCATGGACCTAATTTTTATCAATTGAGTGGGAAGGCAAAGTCGTAGGTACCTACAGAAAATATACGTACCTTTGTAGGTATATAGGTATTTATTTATGGACATATGTTTTGACCAGACCACTAAACTATCACTTTCCCCGCCCGCCTCAATCTATCAAGTTTTACAATAATTGGATGAAGCTTATCACTTTACAATTATTTTTTCCCTTTCTTTTTCTGCGGTTTTCTCGTTATTTTTCCTAATTCTCTCAAGTTCTTTAGTTTATGGTTAGGCTTTGAATTTTTGCCATTGCCATCTGGCTCATTCTCACAATCAGGTGATAAAGTATGGATATTTGGTTAACTTTTTTTTAGCTGGATTCGGTCTTGCAGGTCCTTGGTTTTTCATTTGAATCTCAATTATTAATTAAGTACACGACATTTCCGCTGGACAAATTTTCATTGAAGTGGTAAATGGTAAAGCTTGATGATAAGAAAAAATATATGTGCGGCCAGGAGTTGAACAGGAAGACAAATTAAATACACATACATTGGTACCTACACTACAAATACCGATTGGTTTCGTTTCGTGTGATTTTAACTTGGCCACGTTTGACACTGAGACGAACGGAAATAATTTAAAGCTACATTTTTCCTTGCTACTTTTTCCTGCTTGGCTCCTTAGAATTGTTCGCAATTTTTTATCGGATTAGTAAGTCGGTGGTGTGTTGATTCATTGTCGTTCTACTGTGAAATGAACTACTAATACTACACTAATTAAGAGCAACGTATACTTTGACTTTTAAAATGCTAATACTAAATGACGGCGGCCAACTACATAGTGTATACATGCAGTAGCTATGTATAATTTAAATTGGAGCTTCCCTATTCCCTTTACTGCCCTTCCGAGTTTTAGAATTGAATTTGGATTGGGAAGATAAGAATGAATGAGGCAGTCTTTTTGTCCAGTAGAAGACGAAACTATTAATTGAAGTGCATGACAGGCAACATGACAGTACCATACATTGTTGTGTTTCCTTTTCAATAATATTTTTCCAATAATCAAGAAATGCGTTCCACACACCCTCCCTTTCCAGACACTGTAAGATCTTGCCTTACCCTTTATAATCTTGTCGAAATTCTGTACAGATATACCTACTTAAAACAATATGAATGTGTTGGAGTTGTGGCAGCTCGAGTATCGACTTTCAGAGGGAAGATATCATTATAATAATTATAGGACACTTAGGATAGGATATGGCGATGAAGCGTTGCAAGTTTGACGATTGCATTACATGTTTGACAGCCGTTTGAAAATTGAATTGTAGTAAATGATAAGCTCATTTGGGTATTTGTCTCCATTTTATCTTCAACTTACGATTTCCTTCTCGACATTCTTGCTCACTCTAAATTCCATAGTTCGTTCCTCCATCAGGAAGCTAATCTTTATTCTACAGACTTAAGCGTGTCTCATGGTTCTGTGATGAACATTGTAACTAGTAATAACTGTCCTCAGATGTAAGATTGTGTGGCGGACCTTCTGTTTTTTGAGTAAGGAGAAATAAGTGAGGATGAATACATGTCTGCTGTAGGTCATACATGTCACTCGGTCCTTTTCTGATTCAAATGTGAAATTTTATGTATGAGTTAAATTCTGCTCAGCTACTGACGTACTATGTAATATTAATTTTATGTAATAAAAACTAATAAAATTCTTTTCAGGGGTACTGGAATACCTGACAACCGAAATAAGCACGTCCCGCGCTAAGAATTTCAATATGGTGAGCTTCATTGACTCTCCTGGACTGGTTGATGGTGACATGCACTATCCTTTTGATGTCAACGAATCTCTTATGTGGCTTGGTATGCTCATTCTATTATACTTCCCGTAGTTCGAATATCAAATCGAGACTTGGAGCTTAGTTTCTACAGATTTTGGAAAAAGTATACGAGTACTTATTACACAAGAAATATTTTATGATCTTTAAACTTTTTTTTAGGGAATATGGTGGATATGGTGTTTGTGTTTTTCGATCCAATGGGACAAGCCATGTGCAAGAGGACGTTGAATATAGTGGAGAAATTGTGGGAAAATAATAGTGAGAAAATTCGATTGTATATGGCGAAGTCGGACGAGGCTGGGACCGAAACGGATCGTCAAAAGTATGCCTGAAGTCCATTTATTTTTTTAAGGATGAAACATGTTGCCAGGGCTGATGGACCGTAGAATTTTTCCTCACCTCTTGGTAAGGAAATTTTCTACTGTCACGCAGCCCTGCATATTACGTTCGGCTAAAAGTAATAAGCAATTTATGTGAGTTTAGCGGTTAAAGGAATGCAAATACTTATGTACAACTTATTTTTATTTGATGTCCTCCGTACCTATGAAAAGAGTACTAATGCAAACGGTGCAAGAGCTGTGCAAGCGCCCGGGATTGAATCGAACTGGATTTGAAATGCCAACTATTTATTTACCCGATGTTATTGGTGCCACTAAGGTGCGCTCATATTATATTTACATACTATTATAATTATTACTAATTGTTCAAACAATTTAATTCATTTACACCTAAATAAATATCTAATTTTTTCACTGTATTGTTGTAAGGCCTATTATGCGGGTTATGCCACAACAGGTGCGTTTTGCATAGTAGCTTATTTTGGATGCTGTTTACAGTATGTTTTTATGTTGTAGACGCGTTGCTCGAACCAAATTCACGAAGTCTGCAGTCAAGTCGAGAAGAAAATTCAAGAAACTTTGCAGAATTGTTTGAATGATCTAAAGGCAGATGTGAAGAAATGCGACAAAGTCTTAAATTCTCGCCTCGAAGCTGATAAAGAGGCACGGGGACGTAATAAGAAGCGAATGTGTCGAGGTAAGTATTGGAATTTTATTTTTGAACGAAATCATTTGCGTAAAATTTACACGAAAAGAAAGAAAGATACACGCCATGCTGTCCAGCTATTATAAAGGGTAAGTATACTACTGATTAGAGCGTTTTGAATCGGAGGATTACAGGCCCAAGTTTAGTCTGTGCCTGTCTGTACATTTTGTCTCAAGCGGAAGTGAAACGGAGATTACTTTATCAGGACGATGGAGCAAGACTAATTTTTACATTGCGACACTGCCGCTGCATTCACTTTATGTGGTGCGTTATATGTACTTTGTTTCATTTCTGTTTCTCTGGATTTTCTCACAGGCTTTTTACTTGGTGGCTTTGGGGTACTCATTCCTATAATTATGGGAGCGAGTCTTGTCGTAGCAAATGCTTCTGAAAGAGAAATGCGCCGACATTTGGGATGGACATCGGATATCATTCGTCTCGTTTTTGTAAGTGATAGGATTTATCTACAGTTAACTATTCTCTGCAGTATTTAATATTGACACCAGTAACGGTCTCGTCTGTCGCAGTCAGTTCTCTTCAGAAATAAAACTTGGAAACGATGCGATGGTCGAGGGGATGTATTTATAATTTTGACAAAATGACTAATGTTAGTTAAAATGTATGTTGTTGTAGGGACCGATTGCGGTAGTTTGGACTCACGTTCCTATCACGTATCATCTTCAGTTGGTCACAGGTATTGTGCTTTTATCTGGTTTGATGCTTATACTCTCACGAATTTTTGACAGTGAACCAGTTTATCCAACCCGAGAACTGAGGGCTCTTCAAGCTTCTGGGGCCAAACTGGCCCAACATAGTAATCAGCAGGTAAGTACCCCATACTATGTATGTACATGTATAAGGTGGGAAAATAAGCCGTTGGTTTTATTAAAAATCTTATTTTTTCCCCCAGAAACTCCTTTATGATTCCTACTTGAAGCAAAGCATCGATGATGAAGTGGAGCTGTAGACATTAAAAAACAAAGAAGGGAATTCTACATATTATGCAATGCACGCCATGCGCAATATCAGGATGATTGTTAAGTAATGAGATCCGTGTAACGGTGTAGTACAAATCATTTCCATTTCATATATAGTATTGTGCGATTACTATTCCACAAGTATACTTGACCTTGGAACGTAAGCAAATAGAAAATAATCAAGAGATTTAAACTTTTCAAAATACTTTGGTGGCGTAGTAGTCCAGCAAACTATTGCACTAACATTCTGTGGTGTTCCATTCCTGATATTTAGGATATTCAATTGTGAAAGTATTATTTAATGCATTTTTAATTTAGTTGTTACCTACCGCGAAGTCTGTGAAACTAGCCGTACAACTTCATTAAGTATATAGTTGTAATATGTGTTCCCCATCGTAAACTTTTGATTACGATATGTATTGATTAATTGCATGAAATAACAAGTAGAGACATTTAACACCTCGTTCCTGTAAAATGCTTGAATTTTCCGGTTTTTATAGTTTTAAGTGCTGATCGTGAGTTTTTTTTTACGTTAATTACCTTATGGGACATTGTAATCAAATTATAAAGATAAGTATTGTAATATTGCACGTCTGTTAAACAATGGTTGCATAATTTTCTTATGTGTATTAGTGATATTCGATCCACAGTAATTCTTGTAGCAAAATATACAAACGCTGCAGATGTAATAATTATATATCTTTGTCGGGGCCGTAGTTGACGGGTTTTGCTGGACGTGACCAGAAATAGAAATGGTTTGTAATCCTCTTCTAGTAAAAAGTAAGTGGAGGCAGGACTGACAGGGTACTCACTGTAATTTGCGTACCTACCTAATTGCGCAGTTAACGCTTAGTTTGTTCTCGTTTTTTTAAACCCCTTTGTAATGTTTTAAACTTTTATTATAATTTAAGTAAGCTCTAATTGAATTTGCGAGGACCAGAGAAATTCGATAATTCGCATTTTTGATGCCGCTTTTCCTTCAATAACTTGACCTGTGTTTTTTGAGTTTTATTTCAGCTTGTGTAATAACTTAAATAATTTTATTTAGTAACCCCTTGTCTCCTTCCTTGCATTCCGTTAAATAAGTAATTCGATTATGCAATAATATTTGGGAAAAGTTAAAAGACGAAAACGGAGTGTGATTCTGTGACCAAAGTAATAATTTAGATAGTATGTGCTAAGTAACTTGTGTTGTGTCTGTTTTTTTTTTTGTCATTTTAATTTAAATACATTGTAAAATGGTATGTAACACGTAAGCTGTAATGATGTAATCGTTTGCTTGTATAGGTACTACCGTTTAGACATTAATTTGAAATGCAACTGGGAACTGTAACAAATTAAGTAAGTAATACAGGAGCCCGACACCGTTTTGGAGTTCCATTTTCTTTGGCCTCCAAAAGGCGTTCAAATCGGTATTTGATAACGTGTAAGTATACATACTATCTACATGGACGACTCGTCACGTAAATAAATGTAAAGCAAATTCGATGAATCATTTAATTTAGTTTACTATTAGTGTAATTAGAATTACACTAATGTACGAAATGTTTACCTTAATTTTAAGTCATTTATCGTTCTGTGAACAAGTTTTAATTGTACATATTTAGATTCCTATTATAAGGATATGTATTTGAACTTGACAATTTTGATGACATTTTGAACATTCCATTATGCTGTGAAAATAAAACCTCAAGCTCATTAAGTGCCCTTACAAATTGTTGGAGTTTTGTCTTGAATTGATTTAATTAAAAACTTAATTGAAAGCACTACTACTGTACAGTTCCGTTGCGTTGACAAGAGGCTTTCGCTTTCACTTTTTTTTAGTGCTTTCACCACGACTTTCGCGCTCTGCCAAAACTCAGAATTATTTCTGTCATGCGTTCAACGTCAGCTCTTCGTCGAGGATCTTCAAAAGTTCAAAATCGACTATAACTCTCAGATGTTCAGTGAACACAGTGTTTGTTTTTAGTGTCTTTCACTTCACTTTAAAATTAAAGTGTTCTGTTCTTCAAAAAATCAAAATAAATGAGCACAATTAGGCACAAGCGAACACATTGAACGTAAAGAATTAAAAGACTTGCTTATTTAAATACTAGTTTACTTAAAGGATTTAGTTTCGTTTAATTGCACTAATAAGTAAAGGCACTCAATTTGCAATTTGCAATGGCAGTTTTGCATCGGGCACTGCTGAGTTGGTTCCTGGGACTGGTGTTTTTAATTTTGTTGGTGATACGCTTGGACAATCGGACTCACTGGAATTGGTTCATAGTGTTTATTCCGATGTATATATTTGATGTGGCGGTGATGACCTATGCGGGTTTTTATTTATTCAGTCGCTGTCGGGCTGAGTCAAGACAAATGTGTAATTCATTTCTGGCCCATAAACTTCATTTCGTGATTGCCGTCATTTTTAAAATGGCTCTTCAAATCCTTCTTTGTATCAAATTAGAATTTACTTCGTGGTATCTTCCTTTGTATTTTGTCTTCATTCCACTCTGGTGTATTCTGGCCGGAATCATTGTCTTAATGATTTATCATCTTGCTCAAGTTGCCACCGATAGGAAGTTTCTATTCACGGACTTGTAATTATTATTATTTTTTACTTCTTAATCATAGCGTAGAAACGAATTATTATTGCTTAAATGAAAGATGAACATTGCGTTGGAATGAATTGTAATAAAGCAGGCCTTAATGGTAAGTTGTTGTATTTATTTTTATTTTTCAGTCCCTTCTTCCGAGGTTCGTAGCCTAAAGGTTCAGAAAAGTCTTGTGGAGTTTGGAATATTTCTTTTCTTTTCTACTGACAGAAGCTTTTTGAGTGGATCTAGAAAATGGTCAAGAAAAAAGTGTTTATCAAGTTTGAAGTTGTTTTGTTCTCGGCAAACTAAAAAAAAATCATCAAGACTGCCTTAGTTGTTAAGTACTCTCGTCCTTGTCCCTGGTGGCACAATTTCTTATTTTTTCTATGAATCCTGGATTCCGAATTCCGTGGAACTACGCAATAGTCCTATTGTATCAGATCAAGATTTTAAAAGGGAACGCACAGTGCGCGACGTACACTGTATTATTTATGAATACATTAGATATTCTATTTTTTGGCCCAATTTTACGTGTGAACTCATGTGAGTGAAATTTTTGGCAGATGAGAAGCTATAGAGCACAATTATATAATTATACGGAGTTGTACATGCTTTTTTTAGAATGTTTAAGTATATTATAGTTCTAGTTACTGTGGATATGTCTCTAGTGTAAAAACAAAAGTACCAGTGACTGTTACTCTTAATTTACAGACAACCAATCCTTTAGGTTGCTAGCGAATCCAACTTAAAACCCGATACCAGACGAAAGTATAACCTTGTTTAAAGAAATGTTCTTTGAATGAGTTCACAATTTACTGGGAGGGGACATTTAATTGATCTGGGTTTATTTTATAGCTCTGCCTTTTATTGTTTAGAACGCCCATATTTTTCAGTATACTCGTATTTGCAGTACAGATTTAAAAGTACATAAATGGCACCGTGTCCAATAAGTATACTTGTACACATGCTAACCAAAGACCGGAGAGATTTAATAACTGATTATAAAACATCACAAGTAGGTATAGCACCTTGTGTCGTACTTACACGTTTACCTCACTTTACAGTTCTAATCATCGTTGATAAAGTTAAGAAATTAATAATAAATCTACCTAATTATGTTACAACGTCAAATCTTTACATTATCTGCTACCTAGTTTACCCAAGGATGTACAAAACAAAAGAGCTGCACAGTGATCATGATCACAGATCACCAATCGGTTTAGGTGCTACCTATACTGTCAATCTTGACCTGGGAAAAGTAGGGGCGGTCAGATAATTCATATGATAAGAAAAACAAGCCCTTCGTCGCATACGGCATACCACAAGTAATTTAAATTTCGTTTAAAATACATCGTCTCGTCTAAACGCCCAAATTCAGTATGATTAGTTACCTATGTTATTAAAAACCAGTGTACTTCCGTAATTATGTTGGTAATAATTGTATTGTAATAGTTAAGCGTTCTTTATTTTCTTACATATGAATAAAAATACTTAAGTAGATGTGTCTAATTACTTAAAAACGGGTGTATTAATCTATCAATACCAATGTCTCTGAATTCACTCACTTCACACTGTATGCCACTAAATTTAACTACCTACCTATTTAAATTATTTGCTTACAGCACAGAATAACAGAACTTGCCAAAGAATGACAGTAAATTATTATTTAACCTGAGCATGTACCTACCTACTGTAATAAAATGGAAATAAAGTTCATCATGTTTTGTCGAAAGTCGAAGCGTGTCAAGATATTAAATCTGTATAATCATCCATACACATTTTGTGTAGTGTCATGACATAATTAGAAGGATCATCATTATTGCAGAGTTGACCGATCTGCTGATCTTTTAGTGATCTTGCAGGGCAAGGCCCAGTATTGTCGACAGTCACAGTCGAAGATGTGTAGTGTGGAGATCACAAGACTAGTTTTTCGTCAGAGATTATTGCTCTTCCTGTACAGTACGGTGTTGCAGTTGTAGCCTTGCTTGCAGGGCATTCGTGTAGCAAGTTTCTTTTGTGGAGTGAACTACCTTTGCTTTGCTTTGCACTTTGCATTCGAAGATCAGAAGCAAGATTTGTCTACCGTCAATTTTTGAGTGAACGCAGATGATCTTTCCGCATCTTTCTGTAATATCTGTAAAGTAAAGGATAGGCCAACCAGTAGTCTGAAGCTGAAAGTCTAGTGAGATGTGAGATTTTTGAATCTTTTTATAGCAACTACCGCGAAATCAAATCTTCAATCTTGTAGCTGCCGTAATAATAATAAGCCGTACTTAATCATTAATTAACTAGCACTTTTATTATTATTATTGTTAATTTCTATATTTATTAGTATTCCGTACGGCACAGTCAATGTCCGTGTTGTTGAAGGAGCAGTAAATTAGGAGTAGTTACAAAGTGTAAGTAATACTGAGTTTTGCTATAATTATAAACAGGAATGGAACAGAATGCAGGTAGCAATGAATTGTGTACATTCTGCTAGGAATATTCTTTTTCGAAAGATAAATCGAAGTGACTGAGAATGAAATTGAATTATTAATTACCACCATCTTCACTGCCTTCCAGTATGATCTTGTGGTGAATCATCGTTTTTAATTTTTTTTAGTTGTAGGTTTGTTAGTTCGTTGGTTTTGATTTTGGTTGTAGACGAAATGGCAGGTTATCTTATTTGTGTTTCTTACGAAAGTGGAGTTCCAATTTTTGCTCGACGAATCGGGGATGTGGCAGCTGTAAGTAAATTCTATAATTTGCATGCATTTTAATAAATCATGAAAATCTTACTGCTGTAATTCATTGGTCATTGTATTTTTTGTTTAATCTGGGCAGATTCCATTTCCACTGGCAGCTTCCATGAATGGAGTCAGTGTATTTGGGAAAGCAAATAAAGTTGATTTAATCTCGACGTTGACGGAGAGCGGAAGAGTGTGCTGGAAGGATTATAAAGAAAGGTAATTTTCTACAAAATTAGGTTTATTTTATGTTAAAGTATATGTATGACCTTCTCTCTCTTAATCACCTGCAGGATTTCCCTAATATTCGTTGGATCCAACGATTCCCTGTCGGACATTCATCACATTAATTTGTTGGACAACATTTTCAATGCTATTGTCTTTCACATTGGCATTGAAGACATAACGAATGGCTCAAACTTAGACAAGCTTAAAAAGGATTGTCGGGTAGGTCGGAGATTCGTTGTAATTTGTGCTTAATATGACTTGTTACGTTGAACTAGATTTCAATCTTTTTCTCTTCGGTTTTAGAGAGCGTATCCGGTAATTGACAAGTACTTGTATGGGTTAAATCCACATGAAAATACTTTATATTTTGGTGATATTACATTAAGTGCTGATGTTTGCCTTCAATCTGAAATCCAGTCCCAGTTTCAAGTGAGTGAAGCAACTAAATCGAGTTCGTACTTGTACAGACGGGTCGGAAACTAAATTTCTTTCTCTCATTAAATAGTTGAGGACATGAGGAATATGCTGCTATTTATTTTATTGTGTATTTTTCAGTCTTTGCTAGAATCTCTGCTGGAAAATATAGGATGCGGCTATGGTGCTATTATTGTTAACGGAGTAATTATGGCTGCGAGTAAAGACTGGTGGTGTTTGAAGGGCTCTGAGATGTGCCTCATCACATTCGTTGCTTCCCAACCTTCTTCCGATCGTTTTAATGATTTCCCCGTCTTCCTTCCAGTTAGTAGTCCCAAGGTAAGCATGACATGTTTATATTCTTAGAATTACATGTATGTAGGTAAGTAAAAACAAATTAACAGAATGAAAATCGATTTGACCTAATTAATGATTTTGTTCTTGTCTACTAGTTACCATACCGCCTAATTGTATCAAGAGCCAAAAAATCTAATATTCAGTTAGTGATACTGTGTGGCCAAGAACCTGAGTCAACTGCTATTCAGCTTGAAATAAAAAAATGGAAACATTCTACTAAAGAAATGTTTAGCCTTTTTAATAAGGATGACCGCCCTCCATCTAATGCTCGCCTATCCACAATCGATCCTTCAATGCTTGGGTGTGCTATCATTTTGTATTTTTATGTTGTTCATTCGTTAATTACAATGAGTTTACTGTTTGCGCTTACTTTGCTCCTCTGTCCTTGTAGTTTGTAACGTTCTAAGCATGTATTACGTAGGATTTCCTTACAATCATTTTTCGTTACGTGAACACATTTGTTACTGCTATCGATGTTACCAAATAATTTGATTGTTATATCTTATTAGATTTTTTGTCATTAACACGGATAAGCGAAGATGTGCATTTAGTATCCTCCACGAAGGTAAAAATCAAACTCCCGATGCAACTAGCTTCCCATACCGCCTGGATATTCTCCGTACATTTTACCGCACCACCGTTGGATCTATTTTTTCTCTTAATGGAATAACAGGAACAGATCCAGGGACCAGTAAGTTTAATCTGTTAATTACGAAAGTACTATCTCATCTTGTTTGTTCTAGTATTAAGATTGCTGCTTGCACCGGCAGCGGTACTGGCATCAGTCACAGTGTGGTTCATAATATAACCCTGTTCATTTCTTTAACTGCAGAAGATAGTACAAGTGATCACCGTTGTTTGGAATCGTACTGGACGTCCGAGTATCATAAATGTCACGCTGTACAAATTTTATACTATCAGCTCTTTGTTCTTTACAATTCTAGAATATCCTTCACGGCTATGAGGTAACAAAATGCATTCAATTTTGTAATGTTGATTAAAAGATTAATTTCAGCTGCTTACTGGTACAGCATTTGCATACATGCTGACATAGCAGAATTGTTTTTCATTCTAATAATAATAACTTTCAAATTGAATTACAGGTGTGTAAGCCAAAAACTGCTAAATGAGCTAACCAAAGACAAGATATTAAAGTTGTGAGAAGTCAGTCATTTTGGCATTCTGCAATGGCGGTTGGCAGTGGCACAGAAGCAGGAATTTCGTATATCTCTGCTTTAGCTAAAACTTAGACTAGACTGACCGGAACAATGAAATTCAGCTCGTTTGTTTATGATAACGATAATAAGCTTTCGGCAACATGCGATGAGACTGCTTACGGGTGACCGCAATACAAATAATTATTGTATTTTATTTTGTTAAATATTATATTAGAAATAATAGTAATTCACATTCACAACTTACAGGATCTGTAACTTTATAATAGTATTAATAAATTTATACCAAGACCATCGACTTGCTTTTAAAACCAGTTACAACTTACAAGCTGCACATTTTTATTTTAGCGTTAAGTATTCGTATAGAGATTCGATTGTAATGTCTACTCAAGTAACTCAAGTACGTAAGTAGTTCGTAAATTAAATGTGCTACCAAATTTTACAATAGGTCATATGTATTATTTATTTTCTTTAAGTAAAATATAATACTTTTATGCGTTCAAAGTTACAGCTGTAGCGAAACCGTCTCGGATTCTCTGGCTGATACCGGTAGGTCTCTACTTTTACCGTCATGAGTAAACCGTTTTTTTTATGGTTTGGTAAACCAAATCATAATGGAGTGGGCCTTAAAAAGTCCGACGCGGGTAAAAAGTTCTCCGCGAGGCAAAAAGAGCGCTATGTAGAGGCAAAAAGTCCGAGAGAGTCTAAAAGTCCGAGAGAGTCTAAAAGTCCGAGAGAGTCTAAAAGTCCGAGAGAGGCAAAAAGTCCGACGTTTTGTCTTCCTGGGACTTCGAAGTACCTAAACTACTAAAAATCATTTTAAAACCCACCATCCTCCTCTACTATCATTACGGAAAAGTAATTATATCAAATAGTTTGAAGTTTGAAATATGAAACGGGTACTCAACTAGTTTTTTGATCTAAAAACAAAAAAACAAACGTACTAATTCAAGCACAATGTTTACTCTTAGTCTTAAGTAAGCAGTACAATAAAAATAAAAATGGGAGGTCAATGTCAAGTTTTATAGAATACATACATATACCTTAAGTCTTGAAATACGATTATAGCATAGCTTATGTTATGCAGAAATAGTGGAGCAAGACACTTCAATATATAATCTCAAATCCAGCGTTTCATTACTTGCAGAAATACATTATTGTCATATTTGAATTTGAGTATATTGAAGGTATTTTGTCTGGCATTCGTTCTTCTGCATTATAAAAACTCCTGTCTCATAAAGTAAGTTAGTTAGCTAATTAGCTAGTTCTGTTTTTATTCTTATCAATTGAATTGTATTAATACGTGGTGACAGGTTACAAGTTAGTGGGAAGGAAATTTTTTGTTGATTAAACAAACAACTTAGGACCCAATACAAGTCGAAACAGAGCACAGGGTTAACTATTTTACAAAGGATATTTATGATATACAAATAGGTACATATAGAATTAATACATTTATAATCTGTAGTGCATTGAACGCATTGGAAAGTTGCTTTTGAAATTACATAGTATATAGCATTGGGTTCACTTTTTGGCATAATTTGCGTTCCAGATAGGTCCATCTTTGGTACAGTCAGTATAGTGTAGTGTACAATGCAATGCGTACAAAACGAGATAGTGAAAAATGGCAAAAAATCCACAGGAACAAACTTTTAATTTTTTAATTTTGTTCAAATTAAAATTACTGCCCATCTTTCGCTAATTTGCACTTTTGCGTGCAGCCAAAGCCAAAAAGCCCAAAGTGCCCCAAAAACGCAGAGTTGCACTCTCAAGATTGCATTGGACTTTTCTTTGGGAAGGAAATGGAAAGACTGAGTGGGTTTAAAGCTTGGAGCCAGTTGAGTGGCTGAATCCTGAAGGGAAGTGTACCGTTAATCTTGGAATAAACGACGGAAATGATTCGTATAAATTAGACTTAAGGCTAGTATTTAGACTCGAGCCTCTAGTGTGGAATAGAATAGTAGAAAGAAGGCAAGTCTCTCGATAAGATCCGTAGTGCAACAACACAACACTTGACTTGTAAACCCACACTCAATCGCTCAAAGACTGCAACTCAACTACTACCGACTACTCCACACAATAATAATTTTAACATTTTAATAGAAACCTAGCAATAGAATAATAAATTATTATAATTTAGAATATTAGCATCTCTTTCACAGTGCAGTGTATTGTGTATTAATCAGCTCTCAGGCTCCGTACAAGTGCAAGCAAGTGTCAGTGGAACTGGTCACCTCTTTCGCTACGGCTACCCAAATGCTTAAGTCAGTAACAGTAACTATTTAAAAAGCCCATAAACAACTCAGTTCTGATTCTGGGTTTTCGTCAAATATTTTTTCTAATAATAATAAAAATTATTTTTTTAGTTCAAATTTTGAATTTTTAGAATAACAAATTGTAGCATTAATTTTGGCTTACTCACTCACCCTGCCAGTGAAAGTAGTAAACCAAAACTAAAACTACCCTGCGAGCGAGTCTGCACCCTGTGTCAGTATTAGTCGCAAAAATCTACTAAAAATACAAAATAAAAGTTAAAGCTGTCCAGGTCAAGCTCAACCGTGATTTCCTTAGCGGCGTTCCTCCAGGGCTTCAAAATTGTCCCGTGTTTCGTCCGAGGATTATCATCATCAGTATCAGCAGCGGCTACAGTTTCAGTTGCTACACTTCCGTCCAGTCGCAAGGCATCGTCAACGTCGGCAACAGGAGTATCATCCAATTCTAATTGCAAAATGACTTCTACAATCCGTAATAATTGCATTTTTTTGTTACAAAACATAATATTACTCATTTTTAATACATTTATTTAGATACAAAACAAACTGTCATCGATAAGCGCCTGCTATCAGTTCGGCATTCGGACATTCAACATTTCTCATTTCCTCCTTCGCTTGGTTTCAATCTTTCAATCAATTGGTTTTAAAAAGTGTAAAGAGTTTGAATTTTTTAAGTTCGATATTTATAAATCTTGTTCTCGTCGACTTTTTGTTCTTGAATCTTGGATTACTATGACTGACGATAACGAATGACTCTGTATTTTAGCTTCGGATTGTCAGTAAATTGTCATTGTGGGTTTGTCTTTTGTTGTTTGTCTTTTGACATTTCTAAAACTGCTTTCTTAGTAAATAAGTAACTGTAAAACCATCATACCGTCAACCGCTGTTAACCCTTGAACGGTGCGGAAAGTTAGTCAATGAGTGCCATATAGGCCATAGCTCTAATAATTTCAGTGTTGTAGAGTTTCAAATTAATTTCCCAGTCATTGAAGATGTTGTTTATTCTGTTTCATATTTAGGTACTCTCGAATGCATTGTATATACCTACACTTTATTTTTAGAGTGAGCTTTGGTTGATCCTACAACTTTATCAACATTTATGCCTTGATACTTGATAGTGATAGTATTATCGCTGAAGTTCCTTCCTTGTTTGCTTGGATCGTCTGATACTATAGTATAAAAATCTAGTTTAGCTCTGTATCGTCTTTAATGTGCCTTAAGACCAAGCGCTTACATGTAGGTACCTATGTGGCACTAATGTAGTTAGGAAGATATGTCTATCAGTCTTGTGTTGATCAAGTTTTTACGCTATCTGTCTTGTAAGTAATCAGAAGGAAGAGAGTTGTTGTAATTTTTGAACTGTAGTAACTAGTAAGTAGTTTGACAGCCCAGCTAGTGGTTGTTCGTTCACACAGTAGGTCTTTATGTGGTTCATGTAATGATTGCTAGTGTGGGTCGTCTGTGATATACTTAACGGGATCTGCTTTTTTTTTGTCAACACTTGATTGACTTAGCATTAGCAGTAGCAGCAGGCAGTAACATTGATGCTTGGGCACAGATAGCTTTTTGATGACAGACAAGACAAGAAGTTCGTTATGTTATGCTTTTATTTAGTATTAGTCATTGTAGATTATCTTGATTATCAAGGCGAAGGAAATAGTTTTTGTTACTGTCGGTCAGCCGCTTAGCTGCTACTGTCAAATGTCAAAGTAAATTAAAATTCAATATATGTATGTAGGTACGTAATTATTTTTTAGCGTCAAAGCCTACTTTTTAAAGCATAGTGGCCAAATCTGGCAGTGGACACGAGCAGATTACGTAGGTACTCGGTCTTGGTTTTAAATTGAGGAAAATGATGGCTATCGTAATAGTAATTTTGTGGTTATAAGGAATTCATTAATTTTTCTAAATTAAAAATATAATAATAATTTACAGTATCTCTATCAATTGATATACCAAACAACAGTGATGTTGTACGAGGTGCCTAATTTTAAATCTCGTTATAATGGAAATTGTAAGTAAGTTTCTATTTTGAGACCTGCTGGCTGGCTTAATTTATGAGTTTCCTGTTAAAAAGATCCTATTTAATGTTTATTTTTCTATTATCACTGAATAAATGTGTTGGGAATATAAAGCCCTGAGTCCCTGAGACTTTGTTGGCTTAAAATTGGTTGATAAATTAAAATTGTTTATAAATGTATATAAGTACTTTACCGATTTTATTTTTGATTTTAATTAGAATCGCTGTCTTCTGAGAAGCTCAGTTCGCTGAAAAGTAAATTCTTCAGTGACAGTAAGAATGTGTTAGCTCAAAATGCGTGTGCCCGGACGGATCCAATTGAGTTGTGTACCAATCGAGCCGGGTTAGATGAGATCAATCATGTTTTTAACAATCGAGTAAGAAAAAAAGAACATTCTTTATTGTCAGTTTATTCCGGTTTAATTCCGTTTTTTATCTTCCAGTTTTGAGAGTATAGTTTGACTGGATTTGTTTTTGAATTGTTTAGATCGAAAGTGAAGGTAAACCAATCACTAATCAAAAAAGCAGTGGTCGATGCTGGCTCTTCGCGTTTCTCAACTGTGTTAGAATCCCATTTATGAAGCACTATAACATTGATGAATTTGAGTTTAGTCAGTCTTATCTCTTCTTCTACGACAAGGTAGATTGATTCAAGTCCATTTTTCTAATTAACCTAATTCATTATTCTGACATTAACAAAAAAATAGCATTAACTGTACTTATCTGAATTGTATGTACTTTATTGCAGCTTGAGCGTTGTCACTATTTTCTTCACAATGTTGTTGCAACTTACAATCGGGGTGAGCGGGTGGATGGACGCCTTATTTCGTTTTTGTTGCAAGTAAGTGTGGTTTGCATTTTAAATTAATGAGGCGTCTACATTGACGTTAAAAGCAAAGCTAAAGATAAGAAAAGAGGGCAAAGCTAGCTTTCGGGGTCAATCGGATCAATTAAGCTCTTTATTTTTCGTAGGACCCTTGCTCTGATGGAGGTCAATGGACCATGGTCTCCAATCTTGTCTTACGATACGGTCTAATGCCGAAAAAGAATTTTCAAGAGTCATTCAGCTCAGAATCTACCTCTCGCCTAAATTCTATTCTGCGTAGCAAGGTAAATTTATTTTGTCAACAAAGTACTGTGTGTGTAAATAGCCTTTAATGTGGTTGCTGTCTGCATTGTGCTGAGTATAATTTAAATTTTTCAGCTACGAGAATTTTGCAAGGAACTTCGTACATTAATGAAGGAGGGCAAATCGAAGGAGGAAGTTCAAGCTAAAGTAGATGAGCAACTGGAAAAAATCTTTCGTATTATATCTATATGTCTGGGAGTACCAAAAGATCAGTTCACTTGGGAGTACTATGATAAATCCAAGAATTACCACAAAGTTGGACCAATCACTCCCTTAAAATTTTATGAAGAATACGTGAAGCCTGTTTACAAAATAGATGACAAAGTAAATGGACAAATATTTCTTACTAGTCAAGCGCTAAGCAAAGCATGTCATTGACCTGCGTATCATTATCCGCAAAAAGATAAAGAAAAAATTAAAAATATACGTTGATGCTTTATATTGTGTGTGTATAGGTTTGTCTTGTGAATGACCCTCGAGAATTCCATCCGTACAATAAAGCCTACACAATAGATTGTTTAGGAAATGTTGTGGGAGGAAGTCCAACCATTTATAACAATCAGCACATCGACGTACTGGTTAATGCTGCTGTTGAGAGCATCAAACAGGTAACGCTTTATTAGTACAATAAATTATATGTCCCTATAAATTAAGTTCAAGTAAAAGGTGGTAAATTAATAATATTGTTTTGTTTGGGCTAATTTCCAGGGGTCTCCAGTTTGGTTCGGGTGCGAAACATTATTTTTAGCAATTCGAAGCCAGTGGGACGTATCTCGTGCCCTAATTATCAATATTTCATAATACGATTTATACGTGCACATATTATTCCGCATGTGCATAAAAATGAGGATGTTATTGTATTATATTTATATATTGTTTATAATTTGCTAGATGTGAGGTCATAAAACGATTTTCTGCTAAAGCCGGGATTGAAGATCTTACCATGTAAGTTCGAAAATAATACGAGCTTTTTGTTTCTGTAATTTTGTTTCTTAATGAATTTAGGTGTACAGCAATTTTAATCATCTGTTTTTTTTTGTAGCCACGACTACTCGCTGGTTTTTGGAACGGATGTTTCTCTGGGACTGACTAAAGCTGAGCGCCTGATTTATGGTGAATCCTGTATGACCCACGCAATGGTTTTCACTGCCTGCTCATTGGATGTAATTATTGTCTTTTTTGTCTGCTGCTTTGTACATTTTAAGTCAAACTACTGCATAATAGGCCAATGTGTATCATACATTTTAAAATGATATTAATCTTTGATTTAAGGATAACGGTAAAGTGACCAAATGGCGTGTTGAGAACTCTTGGGGAGACGGAGAAGGTCGAGGAGAAAAAGGATATTTAGTAATGAGTGCTGATTGGTTCAAGGAATTTGTTTTTGAGTTGGTTGTGGACAAATCACTGGTGTCGCCTGAAGTTCTGAGTGTTTTTGACTTGGAACCCACCATCCTACCTGCATGGGATCCTATGGGAACTCTCGCTTGTAAAAACTGTACCGGATGTTCACATTGCGAATTTTAAATAAGGTTTACCTTAGGCTTAAAGTTTCATAATATTATTATGCAAAAATTAACTCAAAGAAAAATAAATTCTCATGATTACGGATCATCTCAAGATCCTACTCCCTACTCAATCATTTGGGTGCTTTCCTCGCATATCGGCATCACTACAAATTCAAACTCACAACACCAGTACCTATAAGACGTTAAACCCTTAACCCCCTT
>JAQFZC010000808.1:0-39880 GCA_034695205.1 Dicyrtoma fusca | reverse complement strand
CGTGATTGGATGATGAGGCAAATGTGGCGGAGAGTTGAAATGTTGCAGGCACATGATGTGTGCGTGCATTACTTTGGATGGGAGGTTTAACAGTACTTAGTTTCAATCTTATATTAACGTAATTTAATTAGTATTTTATTTTACTTACAGACGCCGAAAGAAAGATCAAAGCTATTCTGCTGGTACGAGACGGAAATCCATCCATACTGGAAAATTAATCCACTCAAAGCAGAATTCCAATCTTTGTACCCAAAATTGGAAATTGTTCAGTATCATGATTTATTAACCGACGAAGTAATGGATTCTTTGAAAGAGGCCGTAATGTCCCAGCTTGTTACTAGCAAGGCGGGGGGTCACTTGGACGCTCAGGGATTCCAGTCTAACATCAGAGTCCGTTCTTCTGTGAATGGTTGGTTGAAGGAAAGGGATAATGAAGATGCTTTGAAGGTGTCCAAATTAATCGAGAGAGTCACTGGACTCACAGTTCAAAAGAATTTAATAGACGACTTACAAATTGCTGCTTATACCCCCGGAGCTCAATACAGTATTCACAAAGATGTCGTATGTAATATTTAATTATCAATAACCAAACAATAGTCTAATACAATCTAAGAATTAAAATAAATAATATTTAAATTAATTTACTATGTACTAGTTTTCTGTTCTGGTTATACATGGTAGTTTACTGTATGTTATAGAGGAGTGAGGTCGATCCAGAAAGCAGTAGCGGATTCCGTCTCGCAACGTTCATGTTTTACGTAATTAAATTTGTAAGCAAATATTTGACAAGTTATATATTATTTATAGCACAATTATAACAAAATATTTTACTACTCTATCTGTACAACAGTTTTCCGACGTTCAATCCGGTGGCTACACAGCATTTTCTCATGCCGGGACAAAAGTAGCTCCCAAGAAAGGGTCTGCAGTCTTTTGGTACAATCTCTTCAGCTCTGGGGAGCCCATGGATAACACGTGGCATGGAGCTTGTCCAGTCATCTTTGGAGAGAAATGGGGTGGGTAGCGCTTTAAGCCTTATTTAGAACCTACATACGTGTAGCTTATAATATAGTGCCATCCATTAATTGTATTTATTATTTATAAGGCTATAAATGTTTTTAGCTATTAATTTTATTTCATTTAATTACAGTTGCAAATATGTGGATTTCATACGAGAATCAAAGAAAGCACGCCTGTCACTCCGACAGCGGAACGCCTGACGAGATTCTTGTCAACGGAGAGTCAAAGTACGATTTTTGGCAAATGTGAAATTAAAACACGTACATACATAGCCTGTACTAAAATGTACTTAGGTACTTTGCTTCTATGAAACAAATTACATCTTTTATTTCTTTTTATCTACATACAAACAGATTTATCTATTCATGCTATGCTTGCTCGACCTAATGGTAAAAAAATGAGCTGTGTTGTATTATAAACTGTTCGTGCCATGGCCATGGTCGGGATACATTCTGATAGTGGTATATAGGGCTAACAAGCTGTAATATAGATAAGGCCTTAAAAAAGTGTTTAAAAGTGCATAATGAGCATTTTAAATCCCTTTCAGAAAGTTCAAAGCTTCCTCTGTCTCTCCAGTAGAAGTTGATAATCACCTACTTCCACATTTTCTGTAACCCTGATGAATGCTTTATCTGTATCTAATTATATGACTTTATAACATAAATTACATTATCAGTCTAGCAGTCAGCTAGTTCGTCCCAATAAATTGCGTAATTTTTGACGCTCTCTTTCCATAATGGAATTAAATGCAATTCAACGGGTAATGAAAGATATTAAGTTTCCACTGGCACTGACTGAGCATTTTGTCACTGGATTAATTTTGAAAAGGAAATATATTATGGGTAGGCAATTTGTCTATGATAATTATTTGATGAAAGCCTTACAACACACGGTAAGTACGAACATTAGAGTAGCATCATCGTCCTAAGTCTGAAATAAATGTATTTTATTTATAATTAATTTATTTATATATGCATTGTCTCTCCATAGAAGGTGCAGCAGACGTATTTCGTAAAAGATTCCATCTTTGTAAAGAGTTTTGCTGGGACCTTGGTCTTTGAAAAGAAAAATTGTGTGCCCGTGCAGTTTTGTTTTTCGTCTATCCTTATTCAGCGCGTTAAAGGCAGAATAGAACCGGAATTGTGATATTTTATTGTAATTAATTTGGTAAATTAAGCATGGTAGACTAGTGCAAAGAATATTACATAGTATAGGTAAAGGTAAGTATTATAATATTATTAAGTATTCACGTATTCACAATGCAATGTAGAAACAGAGCCATCCGATATGAGAGCTATTATACTTTCAAAATCATTTTTCTTCCATTTCGACTTTCGACTCATATTTGACGAGCTGTACTGTCAACTGGTGACTGACTGGGTATGCAAGAAATCACGAAAAAAGTAGCTATAACTTGTACTCAATTCAGGCCTCATTATGAATACTAAATTATTTCACTACTTTTGTAT
Organism: Dicyrtoma fusca; assembly: GCA_034695205.1. Taxonomy (NCBI): domain Eukaryota; kingdom Metazoa; phylum Arthropoda; class Collembola; order Symphypleona; family Dicyrtomidae; genus Dicyrtoma; species Dicyrtoma fusca. Next base: position 37,391 of record JAQFZC010000808.1, on the reverse strand, counting down.
CATACTCATATACATACCAATATTGAGATACGATTAAAAGTATCTATTCACAGATATATATCGTCGTTGAAGAAGCATTATGGCGTAAAGCCAGTCACAGCAACAAGCAAGTCTACTAGTAGTACCTATCTCTTTAATGTAATATTTAAGGTAAGTCCCAGCCTCCCAACACATATCCACGGTACACTAGTAATTTCTTTTCAAAGAGCATAAAAACCACTTTAACCCTTTTCGAAAATAGTAAAACGTGCATTTTTCTCTTTTTAAAAATGATCAAATTGCCTTTTACGGTTTTAACCTATTCGCAACTGGTGAGCCATGAAGCTGTTAATGTCCTACCTACTACAATTTAACACTTTCAAAAGGTGTAAGATTAGAAATTAACATTTTGGAAAGGTAACAAACTAACAATATGCACTTTTAAAAAGGTCAAAACTAGATATTGACCGTTTCAAAAAGGTCAAAACTAGAAATTAGCTACCCTTTCAAAAAGGTCAAAACTAGAAATTAGCCCTTTCAAAAAGGCCAAAACTGGAAATTAGCCCTTTCAAAAAGGTCAAAACTAGAAATTAGCCCTTTCAAAAAGGTCAAAACTAGAAATTAGCCCTTTCAAAAAGACCAAAACTGGATATTGACCCTTTCAAAAAGGTCAAAACTAGAAATTCGCCCTTTCAAAAAGGTCGAAACTAGAAATTAGCCCTTTCAAAAAGGTCAAAAGTAGAAATTAGCCCTTTCAAAAGGTGTAAAACAAGAAACCAACTATTTTCAAAAGATATGTAAAACTAGAAACCAACCATTTTCAAAAGGTGTAAAACAAGAAACCAACCATTTTCAAAAGATATGTAAAACTAGATGTATTGCTGTTTCGAAAAGGTTAAAAAATGGCAACACTAATATTTATGCTTTATAAACTCTATGTAAAAATGGTATTAACTTTTTATACCTAAACATAGACAAAAAGTTGACTGTTGGGACTTGGGACTTGCGTCAAAAAATGACATCATGGAGAAGTTGCGTTGGCCTTCCCTCGCAATGCATCTTCACCCACGTTATGTACATAATTATTACATTCGTTAGCATCCTCCATGCATAATAATAATAGTAAAAAAAAACTACTGGTACTAACTACAACTCCACAGTAAGTTTCGTCTCCCGCTCCTATAATTGAGAAGGTCTCCCCTCACTCCCCTGGATAATGTGGATGCAGTAATCGGGAACCTATATAAACCTCTTCAGATTTGAGATAGCAAATTAAATAAATTACTTAAAGGTATAAATGTTATCTGTCTGCATAATATATCCAAAGTCCAGTATTTCTTGTCTCCAACTCCAATCCAGGATGAAATGATGACGAGGTAGATATTATGTAGACTGGGTTATGTGCATTGTCAAGGACAGGCGATAATAAAAAAAACATTTGGTCGTTAAAAAAAAATAGAATATCATTGAATGTAAATATAAAATTTATTCAGCAATCGCAGGCCTTCCAGTGTGACAGTAGGCCTACCCTCAGCATTGTTGGAGCGACGGGGAGTATAAATACGGAATATTTATAGCTATGACAATTTACTGATAGATTGGGATCCTGAATGAATTTAGGTTTTGCCGTTTTGCTCCTTTCAACGTCTATTATTCCTGTTTCGTCGTTCGTGTGGCTCATTTAAAGTGTGTAATTAGGTGTACGTAATTAGATTGTTCACAGAGGTGTTATAACAAATTATACAAAAAATATGGCTCAAGCGAGTAATGCACAGTATTTACACGATTACGTCCCCGTGGCTGGAGGAGAGGATGGTGTTGGTGGAGCTGGAACTAAGAAATCGCCAGTCTCATTTGTTTCCAGGCATGGACAAAAATTATGGTGGGGTATGGCGGCGGTGGGGATTGTTGGAGCGTGAGTGATTGATTTAATTCAAGTAATTCTTGTATACAGAATAATATAATAACAATAACCGTTAAAATATAAAATGCGTAAAAATCAATTGTATTATCAATTGTGTTGTTATAAGTATTTATGTTCACTATTCTGATATTTCTACTATTAACCATTCCAAAATATATTACCGTAAATTCTCTTTTACTACGCGGGTCTCTTTTACTACGCGGGTTTCTAATTGTACGCGGGGGTCCGAGGGCCTGAATGGAATAATGCGGGGGTCTCCAATAATACGCGGGTCTCTAACAGTACGCGGGTCACTGGAAGTATTTTCAGTGTTTAAGTGTACAGAAATTAGTGTAAACCCAACTTTTTAGCCACTGAATAGCTTGAATTAAATGATACATACTTTTAAGTCGCTTAAAAGCGTCAAAATTCTTGTTTTTAGCCTGCTTATTTTTATTTCAACTAAATTCAGAGTAGTAAAACGGTTAGTTTGAATAGTACGCGGGTCTCTAGTAATGCGCGGGTCTCTAATTGTACGCGGGGGTACCCCTTTGTCCGAGGGGCTAAATGGAATAGTACGCGGGCGTTCTATTAGAGGATTTACGGTATATCATCGATCTCGAAGTCAGCCAGCAGTCAGTTAGTTGTTAGTAGTAGAATTAAACAATGCAACACGTTGCATGTACAATACATCATTCGAAAAGCATTATCTGAGTTATTATATTTATTGATATCAATAATAGATTGAATATTTTAGCAAAAAATACTGCCATTTCAAACGAATTGAGTATTTCTTTCGTATTTTTAGATGCGGTCTAATCTTCTGGCTGGTAAATATTAACTGTGGCACAACACAATTAAGTGGGGATGAAGGCCACAGTGACAGTAATGCCGGTCATAGTGCAAACTCTGGTAAGTAGTAATTATTATAATATTTTCTTTTATTATTAATGGTATAACTGATGGCAGCTGGCATTGGCAGTGCTAGTCAATAGTTGATTTAGTGATAATGAAAAACCATCGGCATGCCTGTTTGTATTTTAATGTCAGATGGTCAAAATGCGTGCATCACAGAAATTATAATAGTTTTTATGATTGTTTTTTTAGGTCATCACGGGTTTTGCTATGACGACCCTGATTGCGGCCCTTCTACTTGGGACGGAGTCTGTCAAACTGGATCAAGTCAGTCCCCTATTAATTTACCGTTTAGTCTGATTGGTCGAAATGTGTCTGGTCCGGTTGCTGAGTTACATCAGAGCCCTCAGTACTTCCAGTATCAAAATTTTACTTTGACGAATAACGGACATTCAGGTAATTTTATTATACTAACTTATTTAGTAAGTAAAGAAGTTTAGTAAATGAAGTACCGTTAATTTGTATTTACAAAATGTTCATGCTTGTTTATTGATTTTTATCAGATTTACAGATCAGTATGATCCACTTATTTATATAGAATGTATAATTAATTTTGATTTTGATTGCTGATACATAGTTAAAGCAAGCTTCGTGGATGACCTGACCTCTCGTTGCACGTTGGACGGGTCTTTGCTAGGTCAACCCTATGTTTTCAGTCAAATTCATTTCCATTGGGGGGACCATCCTCTGCATGGTTCTGAGCATACTGTTGATTTCAAACGGTAATAGTATTTATTACGTGAGTACGCGTATCATCAGTTCCACTGCCTGTTGACTGTTACAAATATAATTATGTTGTATGTTTTTCGATTATCAGATATCCTATGGAAGGTCATTTAGTTCACTATTCTGCAAAATTCGATAGTATTGTGGATGCACTCAACTCGGGTGAGAAGGGGGCTCTCGCTGTTATTGGTGTATTTTATAAAGTAAGTTTAATTAACGAGCAGCAGTACAAGTATTTGCTAAGTTCTTACAACTAGTTCACGTAGTTTATTCAAAATATAAGTTTTTCTTGGTTTATTTAGTGAATATTGTGAATTATGCATTCTTCGTTTGTAGATGGTAGGAAATGTTTCTCCGACACTGACGATTTTAAGTATTTAAATTAAAAGTTATTTATGTTAATTATTAATTCGGGAATCAAATAGGAGGATACCGTCGACAATGAAGGGCTAGCTCCCATCGTCGATGCGATGGTAAATATCCGAAGTCCCAAAGCTAAAGCAAATAGACCTGGCCTGAGACTCGCATCAATTCTACCGCAGGCCAGTACACAGTCAATGAATTTTATTCAATACTACGGCTCATTAACTACACCGGGTTGCAATGAAGTCGTTTTTTGGAATGTTATTGCTACGCCGGAACCCATCTCTAAAAATCAAGTAAGGTCCCAAACTCCCAATATATAAGTTCATCATTTTCTTTATTTCAAGACTTCCTCACTATGTAAAGCTTTTAATTACCATTGCATTGTGATTTAAAGACGTGTTCATAAATCTATATATGAATTATTAGATGAGTGCCTTCCGTAATGGATTGTTGGATAGTGAAGGTCGAAGCTTGGTGAATAATTACCGGCCCCTTCAGAAAACTAATAGCCGGGTAATAGCAGACGTACCTACCTGCTTATTCAGTTTATAGAATTAATCAATTGATTTATTTCTATAGTGACTCTGTAAGACCTAATCACGTGTATGATTGTATTTAATAGCCAATCAAGTACTTACTATCTTCGATCGGGTCCTAAACCGGGTAACGGAATGCTCAGCAAAACCTGCAGCCTCGTAGTGACCAATCTACACCAGTGAAATAAATGAACTTAATCTTTTTTTTCTCCCAATGAACTTCTTGATCTGATGATTATGCTATAATAGATTTATTATATTATTGATAATAGTTGATTACAACTTATTTTTGTGTGTTATTGTGTGTCATTTTGTTTGTCGTTACATAGCGCATAGCTCAGAACTTGTTGTAATTAAAAGCCATTGACCACGAGCCTATCAACTCGTATAATTGAAAGCTAAATACCTACATAGTTTATTTTAACATAATTAAACCTAACTACGGTACTACTGCCTACTGATTATTGATTATGCACCAAGTGGTTTTGTTACTAGTGTTACTACCTACAACTCTTTCTGCTGAACGTAATTACTTTTTATGATTTTAAATCTTAATTGCATACAAATACTAGTGGGCTGGAGCTATTTACTGCGATTCATTAAAAGTGGACTTAAGCCTTTAACTTTTTTTCATCAGTTTTTGAGAGAGTTGAACGAAGTAAGCTGAAGCATTCCAGGTAATTTATTATCCAGAAACGATGCGTGTATTAAAAATAGCATAAAAACTCGTTTGCCGTAATAATCATAAATTAGTAAATGTACTTTAAATTAAACTACAAGTTCAAGGTTTCCAGAACACCTGCAGACTAGATCTACTGCGCAACAAAATTTTCTGTGAGCATCAAACTGTACTTATTTATAACAACTAATTAATTAACTGTCAAAGTTAAATTGAATGGGCAGCGAACAAACGTCTGTAAATTAAAACAGTGGATTCATTTTGCTTTGTTTGTGGTTTGACAACCTAGGTAGGTACCTACAAATAGACACTCTCTTGCAGATTACTAGTTTTTATCCAATCATTACTACAACCTACAACGCGTGATTAATATCCTGTTTGGGATTATAAATTGTAATAATAAATTGTTGAAAGGCTGCTTCATAAAACTCCCTAATTCCATAGAAGTCCCTTCCAAAACCACGAATTCGTAATCCGTATGTCAACAGTGTCAATACGTTTGATTATACAAGGAACTAATGGCATAACTGATACTGAATTAAATAAATCATTCCATTACTAAATTGGTATAGCTAGACTAGGAAAGACAATGAAAATTAATGGAATTTTGTTATCAATGTTCTTAACCATATAATTACTCTTCGACGACTGCCAAATGTCCGTATTAAACCACAAATATACGAAATGTGTGATGCTGTACGTCATCAAATCATCACACCATGAACCTTCGTCACATCGGTTTGCAGGTAATATAAAAGATTCGGTTTCCTAATTAATTAGGCAGACTTTGTTAGCGGGCAAAAGTTGACTTGATAATTATTGCGAGGGCATTATCAACACCAGCGAAACAAACCCCAATAAATTGATTAAAGCTTTGGTTTTTAATTTTAATTTTTTTTTGAATTCGCACTTCGATTCAGCTTACAGTGTTTTTTGAAAGCAAAAGTCAGTATTAACTTCTTACTAGATAAAAAATTAAGTGCCAAATCAATTTGTGAAAAAATGAAGGGTTTCTGTTCCGTTTCTTGTAGCCTTCTTCTTGTTTTGGTGGCTATTATTGGAAGCAATACAGCAAATGCTGGGCATAACCAAGGCAACAGCATTGCTCCAGGTCGTAAGTAAAAAATATGACGACTAACACAACTAATTTTAAGTGCTCTGTTATACTGAAACAGTTGTAGTGTCACTTTTAGTTAATTACTGCATGATTCTCGTTTCTTTTTATTAAATTAGAAGCTACAGAATTCTGCTATGACAAAGATGACTGCAGCCCCCGAACTTGGCCCGGACTTTGTCAAAGTGGTTCGCTTCAGTCTCCTATCAACTTGCCGTATAACTTACTGTATCATGTCTTCGGGAAAAAAGTTGATTTACGTCAAAACGCCCCGTACTTTCAATATCAAAACTTCATTTTGACGAACAATGGACACTCAGGTAAGTAGTGGCTAATGTGCTTCTTTTATAAAAGTAGAAAAAAGAAGTTAATGAGCTTACCGTCAGTATAGTAATTAAAGTTTATTTTTAAATAATTACTTAATAGTTCAAGCATCCATTAAAGCGGACCTGACTTCAACGTCCGTACTTGACGGCTCTTTACTGGGTCAGCCCTACGTGTTCAGTCAAATTCATTTTCATTGGGGGTCCAACATCTTGCAAGGCTCTGAGCATACTTTCAATTTTAAAAGGTAAGTAACTTTGTTTTCAATAATCGTTTGTAAAGGATACTTTTAAGATCGTTTTGTTTTATTAGTACCTAATCGTTTTTATTGGCAGATACCCTATGGAGGGCCATTTGGTCCACTATGCTGCAAAATACGCCAGTCTCACTGATGCAGTCAATTCTGGGGTGAAGGGTGCTGTTGCTGTTGTTGGAGTTATGTTTGAAGTAAGGTTATAAAAATTATTATGACGAAATTAATAAAAAGTGGCGCATGTAGTTTAGAACTGACCAATTTACATCATACAATGCTATCTAGTCTCTTATTGCTATTTTAATGCCATTTTCTGTGTGGATGTTACTTCTACTTAAGGAATCCCTAATTGAAAATCCGGGACTGGTGCCCATTATCAATGCCATGACTAACGTTCGAAATGCCACATTAAAAACGAGTAGCACTGGCCTGAGACTGGCCTCATTTCTCCCTCAGTCGTATCCACGGGCAAAGAATATAGTTCAATACTACGGCTCCTTAACAACACCTGGTTGCAATGAAGTCGTTTTTTGGAATGTCATTGCTCATCCGGAACAGATCTCTAAGCCACAAGTACCACCAGTTTACACTTTATTTCCTGCAATGAGATGCGACACACAATTTATATATGTAACTAATGGATTTTTAAATGTTTAGATCGAAGCGTTTAGAAAGCTACTGCTCAATGCCGAAGGTCGAACTCTCGTCAATAATTATCGACCCCTACAAAATACCAATGGCAGGGTAAGGCTATACAGAAAACTCTTACATTATAATATAGTTGTTGCTAATTAGTACAGTAGTATGTATTTAGCTACACAGTATAGGTATACTAAATATGTATAGTGATTCGAACTCAGTAGTGACCTAATCATGCATGGATGTATTTAATAGCCAATTACATACGTGCAGTCATCAATCTGGTCCTGAAGTCCTCAGCAGCACAAGGAACATCAACTTGCAACTATTCTGTGTTAATAAAAGAATTACTATGCGCTATGTAAATACGTTTGGAAAGAAAATGAAAAGTAAAAACATTTTAATTGAAACGATTTTATCCGGAATAGAAAACCCTTTCGTCAGTTGCAACACAATTTTATTTATTCAATGGGGTTGAACTTTTCACAAAACATGATGAATGGGCTCTACCAGAATAACCAACAACCGCTTATACAATACTAAGCTTACTTCTCGTACATACATAACACATACTAATAAACAATAATGGAGAGATTTCGTTTTTGATAGATCTGAAAATGCAAAAGAGTTAAATACTGTAGCCAGTAGCAAAAAATGTAATGGATAAATAGCTACTACTACCGCAATGTTTAGATTGTAGATTTATGTAGGTACCGTATTTCCTGTATTAATTCCCCCCGGCAACTATTGCTTAAATCTGGTTAAGCAAGGAGAGTCAGTCCTATGATTTACGTGTTAAAAACCCCGGCAACTATTAGAGGCCGGCAACTATTGCAGACCCGGCAATAAATACAGGAAATACGGTAATGCTCTTTTTATGTGTACTAGCTGTCAACATTACATTTTTATTTAAACGGTAAATTCCTGATAACGAAGTTCAATTTATTCATAATTTGATGCTTTGTAAAAATAAATATATTTTATTATTATGATAATTAAATTCTGGTCATCTCTTTGTGCTGTAGTAGCTGAATCAGTTTCAGAGAACCTCGGTTAATGCACTACAGCACAGCCAGATAATCTGAGTCACATATTTCCAGCAGATTAGGTAACTACATGTTATAAAAGCAGTGTTAAAAGATTCAGTTTCCTGATTGAGCAGAGCATAGGCCGTTTAAAGGTAAAACTTTAGCCATAGGCCTAATACTTTACTTGTTATCATTACCATTATACACCCTTTGCTTCACAAATAATTATTACTACCGGTTTTGTATTACCATAGCTTAACTAAAGGAAAATGAAGCATCGCATTTTAATATTCGGTATTATCCATTGTGCGGTCATTCTTGAATTTAGCACCGCAAAAGCCAACGAAAGCCTAGTAGTGCAGAGCAGAGCGGGTAATACTTTAGAAGGTGCTACATCATCGCAATATTTAATAATAATAACATAATATAAATAACTAAACAAAGAAACGGCTCTAATTTCATTTCGCTTTTTAGAGTCAAAAAAATACTGTTATGACCGGACGCACTGCGGTCCTCGCTTTTGGCCTGGATTGTGTCAGAGTGGATCAAATCAGTCTCCAATTAATTTGCCTCATAGCTTTATAAAACACTGGTTGGGTCGGAAAGTTGACTTACGTCAAAATCCTCAGTACTTTCAGTATCTAAATTTTACGCTGACAAACGATGGAGGCTCCGGTACGTAGCAAAATGATATTAAATAATCTGCTTTATTTTAACTTTTATAATTATAAGATATTAATTAGTTATAATTATGGTATTTCGATTTGAATAAATAGTTCAAGCAAGTTTGAGGGATGACCTGACATCTACAAGCATAATAGACGGATCTTTGCTGGGACAGTCGTACGTCTTTAGTCAGGCTCATTTCCATTGGGGCGATAATTTACTTCATGGCTCTGAGCACACTTTGAATTTTAAACGGTACTAAAATTACAGGCTTAAATTCGGATAATATAATTAATTATTGCTGACATCTTTTAAAATGGTTTTTAAGAAATAACTTCACTTTTGACTTTTGGCTTACAGATACCCAATGGAAGGGCATTTGGTCCACTATTCTGCCAAATACAGTAGTTTCACGGAAGCTATGCAATCTGGCGAGAAGGGAGCAATCGCTGTTATTGCCGTATTTTATAAAGTAACTGCCTTACAATACAGTTTTTTAATTTTTTGCTTCATTTTTTTCAATATTTAAAACAAAAGTTATAAAACTCTTTGATTCCGCAGGAGACTTTTTTTGACAATCCAGGACTAGCTCCCATTGTCAATGCCATCTCAAATGTTCAAAGTCCCAAATCAATGAAGAATGTAGCGGGCTTGAGACTCGCTTCATTACTACCTCAATCTTTAAAAAGGACAAAGAATGTAATTCAGTATTTTGGCTCCTTAACTACTCCCGATTGTAGGGAAGGAGTTTTCTGGAACATCATTGTTCGCCCAGAACGAATCTCAAAGAAACAAGTAGAATTTTTAATATACACAAATAATAGAGATAGAACAAAACCAGGGATACTTCGTACGCACTTAATTTCTGTTTAATTTGCATCTGTTTTTTCCTATAGATACAAGCCTTTCGAACACAACTATGGAATCATGAAGGTCGACGTCTCGTTAATAATTACCGGCCCCTTCAAAATACCAATGGCAGGGTAATTATTATAGTATTTAGCTGTTTATACCAACTACAGATTTCTTAACGAATTTTGAGCTGAAAATTATTTATTTACTTACTCTGCGAGGTACAAATACCTAGGTAGTAATATCAAAATAATATATATGTACGTATTTAATAGCCATTGAGGTACATTCAATCATCAATTTGGTCCTAAATCCGAAGCAGGAATGAATATTATGCATACAAGTCCTTTCAGATTTGAAACCAATTAACGTCCGTAACTTTAAGAAGCTTGTGATTGGTGATGTTTAATTGATGAACTGTAAAGACTGGCCATTTTGTAATTTGCTCAACTCAATCTCAAGGAGTTTTGAAGTTTAAAGTTTTTAACCTTTATCCTACGTACTTAATCAAAAAAGTGTAAACGATAAGATTCTATGCAAATAAGGTATATGATGTTTTGACTTTTTGTAGATGTAAGATTAGATGCGAAAAAGTGTAAACATGGCTACGAAACAATTGTTGATGGCTTGCGATTAATAAATAAGATTGCTACAACTAAAACCAAAATCTCCCGACGTTATACTTGGAAACCAACATGTTTGAAATGTTTTCAGTGAATAAATGACAAGTTTGTTCTTCTGCGAATAGTCTTTTGTAAATCCTCTAGCATCGAATCATAATGGTTACTACACCGACTTCAGAATTCATTCAAACTATAAATTGTTAAATACGAAAAAAAAATGATTAAATATTATTTATTAACCCAAATTATTATTAAATTACACATGCAAAAATTTGGCATATTATTTTTGTAGTCAGCTGGTGCAATAATAAATTACTGTAATATTTAAAATCAAAGTTACGGCTACACCAGCCCTATAGCACTAACAAGGTTTGTTTTGTTTAATATTAAAACAACTGTACATAATAGATATCTATGTATATTACTCAATAACAAATTATTATTTTTTTGTCGTTTCAGCCCAAGGCAGCCCACAGAGACATGAGCTGTCATCACAAAGTCCAGTGACGTAGCCCTCTCGTTCACAGTTGATTCGGCAGGAGGAAGCATGGCAGAGTCCATGGACCGCATAACTTTTCTCCAACGAGCGCAATCGCTTGTTCACAAAATATTCCAGCTTCAATCCTAAAAGAAAACACAAAAATGTTGTTTTACTATCAAACCAACTTAAAATTTTCGAAATAATGTTCTTAGGTAAAAGTCAACAGTTTAAAATCGGTAATTATTATTATTATTAGAAGTTGCGTAATTGTGTACCGAATTCAGGTTTGGACTTGAGTAGACAGACGCAGGAAGAATCGTCAACACATTTCCCGTGATAGAAGCCAAGTCTGTGACAAGTGACCCCACAAAGTCCGTCTGAGCCACAGAGAGTGGCGTCAAACTCTTCTTCTAGCAGCTGACCCACTCCAGCCCCTTCTTCCGGCTCTTGCTCAGGTTCCTTGTCTGAGTCTCCGTCGCAAGTGACCTTGTCCAGTCGTCCAGCCCCAAACCACTTCTTGTAAATGTTGCTCAGTATGGGCAGATTCCACTTGTGAGCATTGGAATTGGCTGTGAAGTTGGGTCTCCCGAGGGAAGGCTTGATGTCCACGAGGGGCGGCGGGAAGGAGGGGAGGTGCGTGTTCTGGCCGTGGAGGCTGGTGTGAATGCTGCTGATGCTGAGGGGTCTCTGTTGGGGGACCAGGTCTGGAGCTGCGTGGGACGATGGCGATGGGGAGCCTTCGCTGCTGCTGTTCGTCTTTGCAGTGTCATTGACACCTGTCATTCAGGAGAAATAAAAGAAACCATTTTACAAAGTGTCAATGCAAATATCCGGAAACTGCTGGAATTATTTGTAAACCAAGTTCAAAAATCGGAAATTAACCTTTCCGAAACGGTAATATATTTAGTTTTACATCTTTTTAAAATTGGTAATTTCTAGTTTTGAACTGTTTAAAAACGTTAATTACTAGTTTTTTACCCTTTTTGAAAATGTTAATTTCCAGTTTTGACCTTTTTGAAAACGTCAGATTTCTAGTATGTATTGAACTGTTTAAAAACGTTAATTACTAGTTTTTACCCTTTTTGAAAATGTTAATTTCCAGTTTTGACCTTTTTGAAAACGTCAGATTTCTAGTATTGAACTGTTTAAAAACGTTAATTACTAGTTTTTACCCTTTTTGAAAATGTTAATTTCCAGTTTTGACCTTTTTGAAAACGTCAGATTTCTAGTGTATTGACCCTTTTGAAAAAGTTGCTTGGTAGAATAAAACATTTGGAAAGTAATTTTTCCCAGTTCCGAATAGGTTAAAAAAGCAGAAATCGTAAATATTTAAAAAATTGGGTTCAAAAATAGGAAATACCTAAGTTATTAGTACTTACTTATCGTTATAGTCACATCTCTATCGGTGGTGAGATGCCCGACCCCAGGGGAGGTTCCATTTCCTGCCTTTTCCGTGGGTTTATTTTCCTTAGCAGTGGAGTTGCTTTGGCTCGGCTCAACGGGATCCTTACTGTGAAGATGTGAATTATCTGGTGCCTCGTCGTGAGGGGAAATGCTTGGGGGATGGACGGGAAGGAGTTGGAGTTCAGCTGCATTTTCTGGGATGATAAAAGGCTCACCAGAGGATGGGATGCTCACATGGACTTCATGCTTATTCGTTTGTGGATTTTCATTCTGTGTGAAGATGAGCCCGGGTAAAAAGAGGGTAGGGAGTGTGAAATTAAATCTTGGGATTTGAAACTGGCTGTTCGTTTGCAATGGGAAGTGAAGGCTGAAGTTTGGAATGGTCGTTATTTCCGCATCTGAAGTGGCTTTAGCGGGCTTTTCGGAGTTTTCCGTTGACTTAGTTTTATTGGCACCACTTGAACTGGATGACTCTGGAGTCTTCAATTTATTCATTTCAGGTTGAACGATGAGGACGGGCTTCTTCACTCCGTTGTAGGAGAGCGTGAAAATCTGTGCAGAGAAATTAGGGATGCCATTCAAAGTCTTGTGGGTTGAGTTGGAGTGTCGAAATTCAAGATCGGAACTGTTTGGATTCAACTCGAGTGTTATATCCGCCTTGTTCTCGGAATTTTGAGGTTTTGCATCTGCTGCTGGTTGGGAAGGGCTTTCTTCAGTTTCGGTGTCGCTCAAATTTACATAGTCGTTTTCTTCGGGGGAAACTTCAATGTTTAATGGGGTCGCTGAGCTATTCAAATTTGCTTTGGGGGCCTCTGGAAACTCTGGATCTGAAACGGTGGTTGTGTTACCGTTGACAGCCACTTCCTTTGCCCTGGGCTCTACTACACCCTTGTCATCTGAAGTGGTGTTAATCTGGGGACCCGTGATCTCGCTACTGCTGTTAGATTGAATCACCGTATTATGCACTATGACAAGTTGAACTAGTGTTTTATTCGAATCGTCTTTGATGTCATCCGGAATGGATGCATTTCTGGGTTGTAAGGGAAGTAAAGCTGGATGGACGAAAGGACTTCCACTCTGATTTAATAGCCCGTCAGGAAGTAGAATTACAGCGGAAAGTTTAGGAATCTCGGTGTCTGAGCTACTCACATTTGACGAATTTAAATCCACGGAACCCACTATATAAAATCCGCCTGTAAAATTAATATTACATTAGGTCAAACTTGGGTTTTACAAAAGTGGGAAAAAAATATTTGTACAATTTTTATTACATGTATACATATGTCACTTTTTTAAAACACAATTTGTAAGAAAATTAATAAAAATTAAAATACTTGCATAGTTTTTATATTCTATAATAATTATTAGAAATCCAGAAACTTTGCGACTTACCAGTTAAAGCTGCGAATAATAGAACACGGGCTAATGCAGCCATTCTGAATTCTTATAAAGTTTGCTGCAGAGATGATTTAAAAGATTAACGTCCTTTCCAAGTCGTAAGCTATGAATGAAGACTTGTCCCTGGAAACTTGGAGATGGACGGAGTTGCGAGTATAAAAGTGCATAACTGTCATTGCCATTGTGATTTATTTTTACAAATCTTCCTATTAACTGCACTCACAAAATCTCACCTGGAAAAGGAAAAATTCTCCTTTGTTCTCCTGAGTTTGAGAGTCAAGAGCCTGCCTCACTGTCACAGGGTAGAATTATAGCTCATTCATCCCGTTTGCGGTTGCCTCCAGGATTTTTCCTTTCACTCACACACAGTCCGCCCAACTGCATATTATTATTCTGTGTATTTGAACGTATAAATTCTACCGTTGCGTTGGGTGCTATGCATTCAATCACCTGGAGGGCACCTGAGGTATAGGTACTATTACAATTTAAAGACCCGTTCCATACTTTTCTCTCTTTGCAGTGTCCAAACTACTAGTTAGAGCGGTAACGGTACTCACCAGTCAGGTTCAACATTTTGGGTTCAACAATCGGGCCGTCATTTCCAACTGTAATAGAGACGCCTAATAAGACATAAAATTAAACTATTATGCATGTTATACATAAGTTCGTGGAGCAAAAATCTACCGTCACAATTCTTTTGTGCTATTCTATTTGGTATTCTATAAATATATAATTTCAGACGAACCGTTTGATTTTGCAGTACATTTTAAAGGGTAGAATTTATTGGAAAATCTTAAAATTCTTGAATGTTCACATTTTTTGGATGCCACGAATTCTACTATGGTGCATTAGCTATCTAATTAACATAAATTTTATACATGGCAGCCTGTGACTTTGTAGCTATATTGACATTTCTTTACTTACATAATAACCAATGAAGCCATAATTAATTATTTTTCATTTACACTTCTCTACTTATTAAATGTGTTCCCTTACCTTGAAAGGGGTTAACATTCTGCTAGAATGTGGAAGTTATCCTGAACATATTCCTTGTATTGCATTGATGGTTGGCACATATATATAATAATACATAATAAACAATATAAGATGTTGCACAACTAGTTTTTTTGTACGTACACCGCTATTATATTCACATTGAAAATCGAATTGAAAGCTGTCAGCGATACCTTAATTAAATAAATAATGATAGGCTGCCACTGCAATATCAAATGTAGGTACATACACATAAGTTAGGTTGGAAAATTAATTGACATTGTGCCATGTGCCGTACCTAGCTATATGATTTGGCCACGTATACATAATCACATTTACCTACATTTAATTGACACTTTGACGAAGTTTTAGGCTTCCCCGTATTATATTGACAAAATAATATAAAAGGACGGAAGCTAAAGACATGTCTTGGGTAAGCCAATTAATGCACCCTCTACTTACTTCTATAACAAACTTGTATAACAGTAGTTTATATAACTCTTGCAGAAGTATCATTCTATGCAATTTCTATGAAACAAGGAATTTTTTCGATTAGACGCATATAAAATGGGTAACCCACGGGGCACACTTCTGACTCCGACCATCCTAAGCTACATGAAGAAGACCATAACATTTGGCCAACACATTCAAGCTCATCCTTACAAATGGAACAATGCTACCCAACGCCCCGAACTAATAAAATCAGGATACAGATTACTTTTGTGGAAGGTTAATATGATCATTTCTCTGGTTTACAACTTATTTTTATGCTACAGATTCGTCCAAATTGTTGTATTCGAGGAGCATGATGAGGCAGAGAGGAAAATTTACATGTACTTCGTTATGGTATTCTATTCTTTTTTGCCACTCTTTCAAGTCCAGATAATCTTGAATAAGGAGAAGTTCCCGGTGTATGTTGACAACGTCAAGTCATTTCTCAAAAAATTTGAATGTAAGACAACTTTTGTTACACTACCACAACTAATTTAATAGTATTAAATTGATTCAATAAAAGAATTACATTTCCAGCTCGTTTCGTCAAACACAACGCAAGGCCACCCAAGTCAATTAAATTATGTGAAATGTTCTTGGCATTTCTCTACAATGGTTGCCTTATGAATATGATAGTCATTGTCCTTGGGTCAATCATCAATCCAATGTCACCCGAGGTTATTTCGTCCACTTTTCTAAACGATATGCCAGCGCATGCGTCAGGCATGGAAAATTCTACATACACCATTATAGTTCGAGTTTTGGCGCCCATTTTTCAAGCGTGGGTACTTCAAATGTATTTCGGGATGAGTTTCCTCATATATTTTGTACTTTTTACGCTGGTCAGCCCGCTTCAAGTAGTAATCAACGAGCTCAAGTATTCAAATTACTTTTTAATTAAATAAATTGTAATTTTATTAAGTAATATTAATTATTTATTTATTTATTTAATGGCAGAGTTGAAAATAGCCCACTGACCAAGGTTTACCTACAGCGGTTCTGGAACAAGTTGATGGTATGGCGAACAATGAAAATAATTGTAGAAGAAACCAACCGCATTTTTTCTGTGTTAATTGGTGGAACTAAAATGCTGCTGATTTTCATGGCTGTATTCTGTACGTACGGTGCGATCAAATTTCGCGGGCTAATTGCGATGGGCCTGGCGGCCATTGGCCTGGACTGTACCATCTTTCTTGTACTCATGTTTAGTATTCTTTCCGGTTTTCATGAAAAAACTACGAAGGTGTTGGCACACTGGAAAAGAGCGTCCCTTATTAGCCGCTCTAGTTTCAGTTCCAGTTCCAATGGCATCATAAATGTAAATCAAAACACAGTTAGGGCGCTGAATATAAAGGAAAGGTACATTTTATCTTTCAAATGCTTTTCACTGTCGATAGGTGAGGTCTATCTAATTGACAAGGGGATGGTGATGGTGATGTGCCAATTTATTTTGGAAGCAAGTGTCAATTTTGTTTTAATGAACCGTTGAATTTGAGAAGGACATACATATAATTGGATACGTTATAGCTTCTATGTAGATGCAATTACGCGATGATGATCACTGTGCATTAATAATAATAGCATACGGCCAGCAAAACAAGATTAATTAAGAGGTATATATTGGTATCAAACATTTATATATTTGGTAAGTGAATATATACTTATCTCACTGCCAGCTTAAATAATTTCCGTGCCAGTCAGTCCCTGCAAAACAAATAAATTAATAATGTATAATAAATTACCTATTCGCTACTGTACTCGGCTATTATATATCTTCATATTGAAAATTTAATTGATAGCATTCCTGCCTAATGGATTGACTATTCATGAAATATGCACGTAAATAAGTCAAAGAAATTTAATTGACATTATAACGACGGGGTACCGTGGTATATGATTTTGCCTCGTGTAGGTGCATTATGTAATTACCTTGAGTACTGTCGCCGGAAGCTGTTTTTGACACCTACGCTTCACCCTATTATTTTGCCATAATCAATAATAGTGAAGTACGGAAGCTAAGTACTAATTACGTAAGCCGCGCCAATTAATTCCCAGACGTATGACAAACCAGTAAAGCAGCTTTATACGTATAACTATGTACAGATAATAAAAAGGTTCAGTCTAAGTTTATAGAGCAGAGGTTTAAGATTCAAATTATTTCGATTAGAATAAAATAAAATGGGCGACCAACGGGGGATACTTGTGACACCGGCTATCCTACGCTACATGGAGAAGAGCGTAAAATTGGGCCAAAGCACTCAAGCGCACCCTTACGAGTGGAACAATGCTACCCAACGCCCCGAAATAATTAAATCCGGATACAGATTACTTCTGTGGAGGATTAATATGATCATTTGTCTCGGTTACTACATCTTTGTATGCTACAGATTCGTCCAAATTGTTATAGTCGAGGAAAATGATGAGCCAGAGAGGAACATTTACATGTACTTCGTTCTGGTACTCTATTCTTTTGTGCCACTCTTTCAGGCCCAGGTAATCTTGAATAAGGACAAATTCCCGGTGTATGTTGACAACGTCGTGTCATTTCTTCAAAAATTTGAAAGTAAGCAAACGTTGTATTAGTTTCAATCACAGCTATGGGTTTGAAATTATTAAATTTTTTAAAAAAATGCAATTTCTAGCCCGTTTCGTCAAGTACAACGCAGGGTCACCAAAATCAATTAAATTATGTGAAATATTCTTGGCATTTATCTACTATGCCTGCCTTATGAATATGATGGTCATTGTTCTGGGGTCAATCATCAATCCAATGTCACCCGAGGTTATTTCGTCCATTTTTCTAAGCCGTGTGACAGCAGCGCATGCGTCAGACACGGAAAATGCTACATACGCTATTATAGTTCGAGTTTTGGCGACCATTTTTCAAGCGTGGATAGTTCAAACTTATTTCGGGATGAGTTTCCTCGTGAATTTTGGACTTTTTACGCTGGTCAGTCCGCTTCAAGTTGTAATCGACGAACTTAAGTGTGTACATTATTTTTTAATGAAATAACTTATAATTTTAATAAATTAATCAATATAATAACAATAAATTATTGTATTTATCTAATGGCAGTAATGAAAACAGCTCACTGACCAAGGTTGACCTACAAAAGTTCTGGAACAAACTGATGACCTGGCAAACAATGAAAATAATTGTTGGAGAAACCAACCGCGTTTTTTCTCTGCTAATTGGTGGAACTAAAATGCTGCTGATTTTCATGGCTGTTTTCTGTACATATGGCGCAATCAAATTTGGCGGGATAATTGCGATGGGCCTAGCGGCCATTGGAATGGACTGCACCATCTTTCTTGTACTAATGTTTAGTATTCTCTACGGATTTCATGAAAAAACCACGAAGGTGTTGGCACAGTGGAAAAGGGCGTCCCTCATTAGCAGCAGCTCCAGCTCCGGTTCCAGTGGCAGTTTAAATAAAAGTCAAATCAAAATAAAGGCGTCTGATTTAAAGGAAAAATACATTTTGTCCTTAAAATGCTTTTCACTGTCTATAGGTGATCTCTATAAAATTGACAAAGGGATGGTGATGATGATGTGCCGAGTTATTGTGGAAGCAAGCGTCAATTTCGTTTTAATGAACCGTTGATTTTGAGTAGGTAGCTCAACGTGAAGTAAATGCAATATGTACTTATGTAAATAATACCTATAGAGCTCGCGGTCTCAAACTCAATATTTGCATTCTCTATTTTATTGTAACCCTACGAATTTTTAAAATCATGTGACACTGCGTGATACACTCCGTATATTAAAAATAAGGATATTAATAAGTATCGACACTTCATTGAAAACCACACATTGTGAGTAAAGTAAACGTGTACGATGCACTTTAATTACAGCAAATTCAGTAGACGTACTACTGACATTGACCATGCAAATTACTTTCAATGAACAAATTAAAATAAAAAACTAGTTTTGACCAACTAAAAGTAACCAAATTGCATGGATAGTTTGTCTATTTGTATCGATTTTTTACAGATTCTAACGATTAGTGTAATTTACTATTTCAAACTTGGAGTGACAGACGAGGGCGATTGCATCTCGTCAATCCTCTCAATGAATGAATAGTAATATGTATTTGCTTAGTGTTCCGCTACTTTGTTATTGAAATGTCAATTTAAAACACCGGAAATGGGATAAAAATATACATATAATTTGTTGCTTAATCGATACTTTCGAGTAAAAACCTAAGTATAGTATACATAGTAGCAGTTACTTGGCACAGTAGTAATATAATGCGTAGTTCAGGGTCGGACAAAGTTCATATAAGTTCATGAAATACATACATTACATAGGTATGTCACCAAACAAAGTATAATTTATACTTAACCCAAAAAACAGTATATACGGAAGTACATATACATCTACAAGGAAAAATGTTATTAAAATTGTCAAAGTTTGTTTTCGTATTTTTCTATAATTTTATTACTCTTTGTTAGATTGAGTTTTGTTTTTCTCTTAGGTAAGTCTTAAGTATATTCTAATTGCACTGTTTTGGGTCTTTAGACTGTTGACGTTGTTTAGTAAACGACTAACCTACTCAATGCAGTATCTATTGTACGCAGTTGGCAGTGTTACTGTTCTCTTAATAAGCAGTCAGTCACCTGCGTCATACACAGCAGGTACATACGCACTCTCAATCCGCCAAACAACAATAATGTACTCATAGTTTGTAGAACAATGTGTAAATGGCTAAAATATTCAAGGAATACAAACAAGTCGAACCAGTATTGAAATCAAATAGTAAACTCCCTCACCTTTGTAGTAAAAAATTGTTCAAAATAGCAAGAGCACCCAGTCTTGAGACAGCAGTGCTATAGGAGATTTCTATGGTCTATACTTTATTAGACGCTAATTTTGCTTCCCATCTTTGTATGTACATACCATACGCAAATGATCCGTGTTCCTCAACATGCGTGCTTCATATTGTTACTTTTTTCCCTAATTAATTATTTATTATAGGCCGAGTCAAATAGGTCGTAGTTATTGCAGAGATTCTGCACTGGCTACCTTTGACACTGATAATGATGCCTTGCGTGACGCGTGTGTACCAGAGCTATTGAAGATCCACAAAAAAAATGAGAAACGTGGGGGCAGGTTTCACCAATAATTATATATTTACAGATGATCATAATTTTCCCATAGTTTTAATAGAGCGAACCCATGTTTACGGAATAAATATTGTGTTTTACCTCCTTGTTCTCTCACGAACGAATTCTGACTTCTGCCAATCTGCAGAACATCTTAAATTTCAGGCGAAACGCAAGACACATTCAGTTGATTCTAAGAAACCGAAGTGCAAGGACTGCCTTGAAGGAAGATTCTGATTTACAACATATTACCATAACATTTTCATATATTTTAAGAACAACGTTTTGAATCAGTAAAAATATGAGAGATAACTATATTTTTGTGGTACTCGTTCTACTGTGTTCTTTGGGCTCTGTAATAAGCCAGCTAGATGGAATAAACAGCACAGATCAAAACCTACTTGAGCTGTTGGAAAACGTAAATACATATTTTCAGAAAACCCTATAATTTTATCATTTAATTGACTGAGTATTTGGAGTATTGTTTTAAATATTATTATGTTTTGAAACACTATAGTCTATTGATGACCCACTTGATACATGGGAGCCGCCATTCGAGCTCCGTCAAAAATTCCCCTACTACATTAGTGGTCTCGACGACGAAAATAGGCCAAGTAAGTAACTAATAGCTAACCAATAGTTCCTATAGCTTTTAGTTAACTGAAATTATAATATGTACAAGTAATTATTAATATTTATAAGATAATGGGTACTAATTCAAATAATTGAATTGATTGACATTATTTTATGTAAAGTTTTTATCGTCGAATTTGGCCGATGGGACATTCGAAGTATACTGGAAAAAGGTGGACAAATTGCACAGGATTTTGAGACGTACACTGATCAATCGATGCGTCGTTTTGAATTGGGAGCAAAGCAAGACGGTCTCAAGTATTTAAAACTTGCTGATGATAATCCCGAAAACGGTGAAGGAACTGTAATAATCGTAGATTTCGATGAATTCAGCTTAGCGCAAATTGCATCTCCACAAAGTAAGTTTGTCCGGACCGACAGGGCTGTAAACAAAAAAAAATGAATACAGTACTTTGAAATTATTAATCACGTGCCATCATTTTATTTACAGCTTTAGCTTGGATTATGAGAACCGCGGGAAAAGCTGCGAAAATCAAAGACAAGTTCGCCTATGGCTTTTTCATTAATGGTAAGGAGTCTTTGGTTAATGCAATGCAACGCTAATAAAAAGATTGCTTATTTTTGCATACTATAACTATTAAGTATGTACTGTTAAATCATATTTTGAAATCAAATTTTAGCTAACTTCGTCGCTGAGCGAATCATAAATCTGGTAAGGCCCATCCTGGGAAGCATCATGGAAAGAATTGAGGTTTATGGAACAAACGAGGCGAAATGGAAACCAAGAATACTAAGAAAACTGCCTCAAAATCAAATTCCAGAATGGTATGGGGGCACTCCTAAACTCGTCCCTCTAGCCGTCTACGGATAAATATAATTTGTTGTAATTTTATGTAATATTTTTAATTTATCAGTATTTAGAATTTAGACTGTTTCGTCATAACATAACCTTGTTGATAATAATATTGTATTAAATATTGCATGTATGTAATTGTAGCTTTATAATAATTTAATGGACGATGCGACGTCCCATTATGTATTACTTATAGGAGTGCAGCTCCATTACAAATAAATCGAAATCAACGAAAAAAATGGGAAAAAACCTACAATTTACTTCGCATGTCGAACATTCGAATTTGATTGCAGCATTTAAATAAAACAACAGTCATTTTTATAACTCTTATTTCGTTATGTACAAACTATAAACATGCTTTTGCACTTTACTGCAACTGATGAAGATGCTTCATCATAAACTGAAAAATTCGCATTGCATTCTATGTACATGTACATATAGTGTCTATCCCAAAAGTTTTAAACCTGACATTTAAATTAAATCTGAAAGATTTTTGAGATCAAATCCTAGGGAAATTCTCACGAAATGTAGGAATAAAAATCAAAAGAAGACTACAATTTTTACTGCATAAACACGCAACACGCACCTCTCTGTATGTCTTCTAGCCGCTACTGCTGCTGCTGCTGTTGCTGGTACTGGTACAACCTATTATTAATATTATAATAATAATTATTATTATGACTAGCAATTATTTTTACTGGCAATATATTTATGAAATAACCTTTTTTTTAACATTTCGGACTCAATTTAAATTAATTTATTGCACAAGTTCTTCTGGAAATGACGCAATTGGAACTTCTTTTTCTACTGACAATGAGCTAGGTATGTAAAATGTAAAACATACTAATGAATAATGAATAATGAAGTAATGATTATATTAAAAATAGGATAATTGTAAGGAAAATAGCAATAATTTAAATTCTACTAAAACTAGTAATTACAACTTACCCTTTTCATAAAATTGGAAATAATTGCAACTTTGAGCTTGTATTAAAGCGCAGTAATTCAACCATCATCATTAGTGAGCAGCCCAAAGACAAAGAAGGTTGAGCCATAAGGTAATAAATAAAGAATGCCTCATTGCAATGAGGCATGCAATTCTACAATTCTGCATGTTCAGTGCAAAAAAAAGTACTCATTGAAGAAGCTTTTGGCTCACTACAATCTCCGGATGAGTGCAGAAAAGTCAAACAGAATATCGCCACTGAATACACGTGGTAAAAAGCGTATGTACGGCACTCGTGGAACTCACTTAACTAGTAGCTTCACAAGCATCGTGGGACTGCAGCTGTCAACTTGACGTTTCTCACAGGAAACTCACACAAATTACTAGTAGTGAGCTTGGCCGGGAGGGGGGGGGGCTGCTCTATAATTTCATTAACCTAAAAATTTTTAGTGAATTTAACTGAACTGTATAATTACACTATAGTTTTCGAAATGGGGGGGGGGCTGTAATTACGTGTTCACATAATTTGTGACAGCCCCCTCCATTTGGCTCATCTTCTGTGGCTTTTGCCTCGCTAAAATGTTTGGAGGTATTTTGCTAGCCTTGAAGTGGAAAGGAAGCTTTTGCTCGAGTACCATCGCCTGCTACTTGAAACAGTAGAATGGAGAATTTTCCCCTTGTTTCAAATGAACTCGACAAAACTGACCTACCCGAAGCTCAACAACAGCCAGAAAGGATACAAGGGAGCTTGCACAAATTACCCTGGGCTAAAATCCTAATTTTTGCCGCACCCTCACTGTCTAATATGTAAATACCTATCTGTTCTGCTGTCAGTACATAGTTATGCAAAATCTGTAATTGCACTTTTTAAAGGTACTATAGGATCGCAATAAGGGTTACTTTAATCCCTATACTGCCACCGTATAACCGTGGTACGTAATTTGTGCACGCTCTTTGCATTCACAAGAGAAGCTAAAGCACCAGCAGGAGCAGGGCAGCTGCAGCTCACTGCTGACTGCTGCACTCAAAAAAAGGTTCGCGTTCGTTTTCGTTCGTTCATTCATCATTCTTGCTAAATATTTAAATTAAATAGTAAATACATATTTGGTAATTATGTACTAGGCTGTACTGATAAATCCACTACTGGATTTATTTTTGTTAATTTATTATTCATCTTCATTGATGCAGATATGCTAGGGATAAATGAAGTTTCTAAACGATGCGATGGGAGCACGATGTACATACAAAGTGTTTCTTGTCCTTTTTAAGTACATGAAACATGACATGAAGGAATTCAACTAAAGACAAAAGACAACCGAAGTTAACTTTAATCCAAAGTAAACAATTTAATAGATTGTTAGTAATATCATGAATGCACTTCAATTGACGAACTGGCATTTACATAATTTGCTAAATTACTGACATATAAGTATGTGGGTAATTCAAACCACATTAAATCGTTTTTGGCACTTTTTAGTTTTTATTCGCTTTTGTGGAGTAAAAATTGCAATGATGGACGTTAGTTGGTTAGTTATAATTAAAAGAGAATCAATAAAACCTGTTACCTACTTCTCAAACGAAAAACATTTTAGATTCTAAATAACATCGCATCGGTCATATAGATATATAATTTTGGTAATTTCTTTTCGAAGTATTTTTAAATTGCACCAAGAACTTCATTGAGCCTATAGTAGCTGGGTTGAGATCTTAAAAACCATCGATTTCCTTTGACGAATAATTTAATTAGTTTACTGTCTAAGTTTATTTCCTTAGTTCGTCAATGTTTACTCGTTTTATTCGAATACACGCTACATATACGTACACATTTGACAATCAATAAAATTATTAGGTATGTTAGTAAAACAAGGAGCACAACAACTGCTTAGAGTTAGTATATAAATGCTTTCTCAATAACTGCTTAAAACTCGTCAAAATCAAAGTTTTTCTATTCTTCAATGGTTCTAAAGCATTTTTACATTACAAAATATTTCCCGAAGCAACAAAGGCAATTCCAGCTCCAATAAAATATCATTAACACCAATTCAAGACGGCTATTTTGTTAGGTAAGTTGATGAAAGTCACTTTCATAATTTGTTGAAGAGTAACTCCACTATAGGAGTGCTTCTGGAATAACAAGTAAACGTCACTCCATCGTGTTTAGTTTCAAAGTGTGAATACTCGCAACTACCCAGTTTTAGGCTGGAGGTGTTTGGACCCTGTAATGTGTGAAATAATTGTCATACGTGAAATAGAGTTGTAATTTTAAAAATTAATTGATAACTATTTTGTACCTAAGTAATTATTTTAATTCGATCAAAAACATTATTGGTTATTGGAATAATTAACTTCACCTTCACACTGGAGCATATGATGAGATCGGAATTGATTTCTTTTTGATCCGGAATAACGATTATAGGTTCATCAAAAATGAAATGAAATACTTGACCTTTCTTTGCGTGAATCCGTTTTGCAAACAATCCACACGCTGAACGATACTTCTTCCCCCCCAACTGTGGTCTACTAACTATGAATTTAATCTCGTCTTCTGTTTCAGAAGTAAAACCAAATTTTGCCCAATTACTGGAGCTATGAATGACGAATTTCGAGGGCCCAGCTAGATTTGGTTTTCGATCTTCAGTAGGAATTATTTTGGTGGAAAGGGCAGAGGGTAGGTCACGTTTACTTTTCCATAGTTGAGGTAGAATCCTGACATCGTAATCTGCATCGGCGTCAAGTGGACCCAGAAATCCAATGCCAACTAATTCAATTTTTTGATCTATGTCGAAACTAAAGCAACAGTTGACAGCCAACAATAATTATGGCGGTAGAAAATTTTAATTTAATAACAGTTATAGTTGACAGTTGTAAATAAATTAGATTTAAGTAAATTCTTATAATAATTATACTTTACCAGCAAGATTCTGTCAACGAACCGTCACACACATAAGGAGGATCGTTTGCAATCTGTGACTTACTGAATAATCGAACTGTCGACCAGCTTGAAGGGGGAACAACAGACATTTTGCTATTTGTATTTTTTTCAAGAGTTCTGTTAGAATGCCTTCTCCCTGATGTTGTTTTGCTTTATTTAATTTTAGCTGTAATTTATGATTTGATTTCTATTTTTTCTAGCTCGAACTAGTTTCTGAATTAAATAATTATGTATAACAGCAGCGTTCGAAATTATGCTGACCGGATTCCTTAGGTTTCGGTTTAGGTTTAGGAAGGGAACGGCCGTTTGATTCATCAGTCATATAAAGATAACTGCTGAACTCATTTTAGCGACTGATAAGCTTTTATCTGGTGTCAGTTTTTTTTGTAAGCTCAAATCAATAATGTTATGCTCTATCGAAGTATAAATTGTAGTCGGCATTTAACTGCAGATGCCTAGTTATTCAGGCACAGCATTACCTGCTTCCGTGTAAGTAAGATACCTAGGTATTTTAATCTTATATTTTTCAATGCAGTGGTGAGTATTCAGGGTATTCGACACAAAAAGATGCAGATTATTGGCAATTTAGACACTATATAGCTATGTTATTTAAATTAATTAAAATAACTTTAGACAATTACACGTTAATTTTCTACTGATAAATGTAAAATCCTCACTTAAAGTATTTTGTCTTTTTTTAAAATTTTTGCATACTTCGTTTACAACGGGTTAATTTATTTTTGCATCGAAATGCGAAATTTAAAATTCCAATGCTAGCTACAATATACCTGCATTAATTTGTAATCTGTTATACGCGCAGTAAATAATAAACGGCATTGTAGTATGGTGCTATAACGTTGAACCTGTAAGTCGCTTTCATACCATAAAGTCATTTTAAATACATACTATTAATGCAAGAATTTCAAACTTAGGTAACAGGCTTGCTTAAATCGATCAGAGATGTTCTAAGAAACGACCAATCCCTCAAAAAACGTCAAATACCTATAACTTATAAGATTAGCAGCCAACATGCGTAGGAATTCAACTTTTGTAAAAATGACATTATCTTATAATACCCTTAAAAAATAGATTGTACATACATAGTCTGTAGTAAACGTTGCACGAAAAAAATTCGCATTGCTTGTAAACATAATGCGTTAGGCGTATTGATCATCTATGATTAAGATTATTGTAGATAAAAGTAAACTACTTAAAAATTGAATTAAACTATCTAAACGATTGAACAATAATAAAATTATAGATTTTAAAGGTGTTTAGTTTTCACGCTTTTCTTCATTTAAACTGTGGCCTTATTAACTGAGTTGTTTTACATATAGTTATATAGTACTATATACATTATAGTGTACTTTCATATTTTCATCAATCAAATACTTTACCCAAAATTATCCCAGGCCAGAAATTTTGCTAGTCTAGTCATTTATTTTTCAAGATCCAGCTAGTCTAGTATAGTCTAGTCAAAATGGTTTTAGAGACCGAAAAAGTCTAGTCTACTAGCAACTAGTCTAGTCAATAAAAAATCGAATGTGTGTAGCTTACAGTCGACTGTCGTAGGCTGCAGTTAAGTTCATGGATGGTCGTTTTTAAATGTCGAATAAATTAATGATTAAGTATCGGTTTGTGTAGTTTGCGTTTACAGTTTTGACAGTAAATTCCTGTCCTCAAAATACTAAAGACGGAACGTTATTGTAGCGTCGGCAGTGAAATTGACGGTTTCAACGTTTGACGTTTATGAAAAACTGAAAAACAGTGAAACAGTTGACAGTAAAATTCATTTGTGTGTGTGTGTGTTGTGGTCATCAATTCAGGCATTATTTTGACGTCATAAACATGTCGTACGATAGACTTATGGCTACACCGTTGATTCCTGTTTCATAATCGGTCCTGTATAACTACTGATCAGTTAAATCAGTTTATTGTTAATTAATGTTATCCATCAGTCACACTTTTGTTGTATATTAGTGAACGATAGTAAATATTACTAGCCAGGGGTGAAAAAACATTTCTTAAAATGGAAGAAAAGTCAGAGGTAGTTACCTCAAAACTCGAATTCGTTGCTGATGGACAGTTTCGTCTAGAACAGATGGTGGGGTCGGGGTCTTATGGGGAGGTTTATCGAGCAGTTGACGTAAACAGTGGAGAGGTTAGACTTAATTAATTAATTAGCATGCTAAGTTTGTAAATTAATTTCTGTTTTTATTGTCGGATTTTTACATGTTTGTAGCTAATGATTTGTTATATTTCGTCTGTCTGTCCGATTATTTATGAATGTTGTGACATTTGACATTATTTTGAAGGAAGTAGCAGTGAAGATAGAAAGTTCAAATGCAAAAAGTCAGCAACTTTGGGAAGAGTTTAAAACGTACAGCACTCTACATGGCAGAGAAGGAATTCCCCGCGTCAGGTAACAGTCAAATTATTTTGATTAAACGATACAAATTGCAACAAGAAAGAAAGTAATAGGATTTAGGGGTGATTGTGATTATCGTTTAGGCAATAATTACTAATTTTTTAATTTGACTGTATGTTAACTTTGTCTGCATCGTGTGTGTGGGTGTGTAGATACTTTGGGGTAAAAATGGAATTCAACATTCTTGTAATGGATCTTTTGGGCCCTTCCCTCGAAGAATTATTTAACGCTTGTTCCAGACGATTCACGCTAAAAACTGTACTCATGCTGGCTGATCAGATGATTTCCAGGGTCGAGTACGTTCACTCAAAGAATTTCGTTCATCGAGATTTAAAGCCAGAAAATTTTCTCATGGGCAAGGAAGGTCGTCGATGGAATAAAGTATGGATCTTTTGAACAACAGCATGATTCAAAATTAACGTTATGTGATCTAAAATTCTGAAATGATAGTGTAAATTTTATTCTAAATCTGAAAATTCTGTTTAGGTACACTTGATTGATTTTGGCCTGGCAAAACGGTTCAGAGACCCTCGCAGCCTCAAACACATGTCGTATCGGGAAGACTTGAGTTTAGTCGGAACTATTCGGTATGCTTCAAAATATTCTCATTTAGGAATTGAACTTAGCCGACGAGATGATATGGAGTCCCTTGGTTACATTCTTTTGTATTTCCTTCGTGGGAGTTTGCCGTGGCAAGGACTCAAAGCTATGACTTCAAAGCAAAAGCTAGAAAAAATCATGGAAATGAAAACGACCTTGAGAGCTGAAAAAATATGCGAGGTTTTGAAATAAAACCATAAAAGTAGTAGTAAAATTATTTGCAAACTATTTCAAGATTTCAAAAGGTTTTAAACATTAATTTTAATTGTGTGTACTTAATTTATGCATTGTAAAGGACTGCCCAGCAGAATTTCAACTGTTCCTGAATTACTGTCGTCGGCTTCGTTTTGATGAAGCTCCTGATTACAACTATCTCCGCCAGCTACTTCGTGTCCTTTTCCGCACCTTAAATTATGAGCATGACTTTGCGTTTGACTGGAAATTCCTGGAAAAGTCGAAAATCAAATTGTCAACTGATTGAATTGACAGTTACGTAAAATGTCGGCCATCGCCCAGTACCCCTCTACCTACATTAGGTGCGCCAAGTCAAATAATCTCACTGCTATTTATACAATTAAAATGAATTTTGTACAATAATCACAATGGAAAATATGAGCTTAAAAACGAATATAAAACTAAAATTGTACTTTCCATGGGATTACTTTTCCTACTGTGTAAAATTACTCTGACTCTGCCTTGATACTGCAATGCAATGCAGAGTATCTATTTATAGAATGATGCACTATTAATTTGTTATTGTGAACCATTTTTTCGTACTGAAACCATAATGTCAGTGCGCATATACATTTACATTGGTTTGTAAACTGCCTCTTGGTTTTATTT
This sequence comes from Dicyrtoma fusca, assembly GCA_034695205.1. Lineage (NCBI taxonomy): Eukaryota > Metazoa > Arthropoda > Collembola > Symphypleona > Dicyrtomidae > Dicyrtoma > Dicyrtoma fusca. The sequence continues at coordinate 7,718 of JAQFZC010000808.1, read as the reverse complement.
AACTGTTATATAATTTGATATTTAGATTATTTTTATAGTAGACTACCTCGAATTATTTATGTAGCGCAGGTAACAGTGGTAAGTTATTAAATAAGTTATTTTTATGTGAATGACGCATATTTATTATCATTATATAAACTTAGAATTGTAGAACAACGCTATGCTTTCATGAACTCTTACAACCGTAGACCGTAGCGTATTTTTAATACGTAATTACTGTGGTCGGTCTGCGGGTAGCTGGAAGTCAACACTTAGTTGACAGTTAAAAAAGTCCTTCGTCTTAAAGTCGTAAAACGAACAGATATTATTCATTACAAGATAAGCTAATTATGCAAGGTGGTTAATAAATACAGTTCAGTAAAAGTTCAATTCTTTTTTTTACTGTCAACTGTTGCCTGTTGCCTGTTTACTTTGCAGTAGTAGAGTATGACTAGCTACCATTAAATACATCGTTCTTTTGTCAATTCACTTTGGTTTGAACCAAACATGTAGCATGTAGAAGCGTAGGACCACCTTTCAACACGAAAGCAAAACAAATTATCTACTTATTAGGTCATAGGTAGGTTTAAGGCTTGTAATTGTGGTAACCTCTTTTTTCTCCCAGTGTCAAGGGTCAATCAAAATCGAACGTAGCTAGAATCTTTGGAGGACTTCCTTTAGAAGGTAACTTTTAGAAGGTTTTGACTGACCTTTGACACTGGAGAAAAACGGGAGGATGCCACAATCACATGCCGGCCACAATTACAAGCCCTCACCCTTTACATCTATAAAATATAATACTAAATACGGTGAAACTAGAGGGATTTTTGTGCTTCACCTGGCGGGTTTCATTTAGTTACATACCATTACCTACCATTCTTTGTGTGTTTACTAGTTTATTCATCGAAAATTGAAATCTATTTTTATACTTTTTAGTACTTTGTAGTGTACTACGATAATTATAAGTATTTATAAAGTACTTATTATGCCACTGTTTAATTTTATTGTGTATGTAAATTACAGCTTTTTTGGTAGCGACCCAATTGGTTGATTTATTTTTAGACTAAATACAGGCAACAGGTCTGTAATTGCTGCATGTTTGCTAGTAGTTAAGTAGTTCCTAATTTCCTAATTGCTAATGGAAGTATTACCTTCTTACAAAGTCTGGTAGCTGCATTGTTGATTGTCGTTGCTTTCGTCGCCTTTGCCATTTCGATCTGTAACTTTATTCGTATTCGTATTGTTAATTGTGTACTTCAGTGTTAAAAAGTTGTTAGTGTAAATCATAAGTTCATAACTAGTAGACTAAAATTGATCAACGTAAAATTAAAATTTCTCGTGTCTTTATTTTTTAGTGGATTCGTTCCAGAAATAATAATAGTATCGGAAATCGGAGCTTTCGAAGCGTTGCTGATTACATTCAGTTCAGTCGTTGAATGTTGAATGTCCAGAGACCAAACATTAAATGGATAATATTCTGGATCCGTTGGTTCAACGAGTGATTTTGGAATCCAGCGTAGTTTCCAATGAAGTAAGTAGACTCAAAAACTTGTTAATTCTTTCGTTTAATTATCTGTCATTCGTCTGTGTATAATAATATTAATTATTTAATGTGTCGTTTCTTAGTCTTATGTTGGAAGTAACTAACGATGAAACTGATTATATTTCAGAATCAAAATCAGATTCCTAATGAAGGACGTGAGCAGCATGATAACGTGAGGGGTGGTAATAGGGAAGGTGACGGAGTAAGCAGTTGCATTAGCATCAGCAGTGATTCTTCCGATGCGGAGGGTGATAGTGGTTCCGGTTCTGGCTCTGGTTCCGGTTCTGATTCCAAAGATGAAGACTATGTCCCAGAAAATTCTAAATTGACAACCCCAGGTCGAGGTAAACGATCTGAAATGGATGATTCTTACTGTTCGACCTGTTCGTCTGGCCCCGATTCCCAAGTGGATGACCCGAACGATAAAGCAAAAACTTCTGCTGTTGATTCATTGATCAAAGAATACAATATAGCTCATCAGGCGTTCATTCAAAAGGTATCTACTTTAAGCTCAAATATGCACTTTCACTTTACATAATTTTACTATAAAAGAAGGAACTATGAGTTGTATTTGAAAACAATCGTTCACGTATGACATACCTATTATAATAACCGTAAACTCTCTAATAGAACGCCCGCGCACTATTCCATTCAGCCCCTCCGACCCCCGCGTACAAGTAGAGACCCGCGCATTAATAGAGATCCGCTTATTATTCAAACTAACTGTTTTACTACTCTGAATTTAGTTGGAAAAACAGGCTAAAAACTAGAATTTTGACACTTTTAAGCGACTTAAAAGTATGTGTCATTTAATTCGAGCTATTCAGTGGCTAAAAAGTTAGGTTTACATCTCATTTCTGTACACTTAAACACTGAAAATACTTCCGGTGACCCGCGTACTGTTAGAGACCAGCGTACTATAGGAGACCCGCGCATTATTCCATTCAGGCCCTCTGATCCCCGCGTACAATTAGAGACCCACGTATTAATAGAGACCCGCGTAGTAATAGAGAATTTACGGTACTTTTATTGTAGTGCACTGTTTTAAGTACAGAATTTAATAGTAATACTTATGGCAACTATATTTTCGCAGCTACGTGCTACGTTGGAGATTCCAATTCCAAGTAGTGGGGAACATGACGAGGTTATTCGATTGGCTGAGGAACATGTAACGTTCAATGGTGTGAATGAAGATTGCGATTCTCCCGTTCGGCTCCGAAGACACAAAACGTTTTTCATTAATGCAACTCCTCCAGATCAAGAATCTCCTGAAGACGGTCAGAATGTGTCCACTGTCAGTGTCTGTGAGGGTAGTGAGAGCTCAACATCTAATACAAAGGAAAATGCGATGTTGAATCACGTTGTAAGTTGTTAATATTTATTGAAATTAAAATGTTTGCTCATTGTTAGTTATTTCATTTTTGTCGTTGTTAATTTACTACATTTTGCCACTGATATTGTATTTCTAGATTTTGAAGGGAATCTTAAAGTGCTTACCAGCGAAAGACCTCAAAGCATTCCGCCTTGTCAACAAACTTTGGAATGAAACTTCGACATTAAGTATCCTTAATAGAAGACTTTGCAAAATCTGCCTGACTCAATCTGGCTCGGTTGCTGCTCTCAACACCTGCATCGAAACAACAATGCGGGCATGCCAAAAGTTCCCTGCAAACAGTCTCCATTTAAATCTGAACCTCAGCCTGTCCCGTGCAGAGTTTACCAAGTTTTTTAAACTGTACGGTTCTCACATTAAAGAAATTACTATGATGACCACGGATCATTCCAGGAAGCCCATGAACATGTTTAGAAATTTGCTGACGAAGCAACTGCCCAAGGTTGAACATGTTGAAATGCTTCCATTTTTCGTCCGCCCGGCTACACATGACACTAGCTCGACACACACCTGGCGTCTCTTCCCCCCTCAGGATAATGTGCCGAATGTTTCTTTACCTTTGATCAAAACCATTCGATTTGAGTCGACACAGTATGCAGCCATGCTTCAGGATTTACTTGTAGCTTCCATCAATTTGAAGGAGATCATCAACTTTAAGGTGCAGAACACTCAGGCGGTTGTTGGTGCAAGTAAAACTGAAGCTGTCAAAGAATTGCGGTTTTTGTTCGACGAAAAGTATGTCAATGGAATAAGGAGGTTTGCCGAAGCGGGACCGAAATTAGAATATTTAAATTTATTCCGATTTAAAGCATCCGTTGGTTTGTCTCTGAATCACTCGGTCTATTTAACTATGATTCTGTCCTCGTCTCGTGAAACATTGAAGCGTCTTCGAGTCCCTTGCATGGGCTTTCTCAGCGAAGTAACGTTCCCAGATGTTCTCCCTAATTTGGAGGAAATTTGCGTGTACGACATGTGCGATCGTTTAGTGGACCATTTTAATGTGGACCTTCTTAAACCTGTATTTTCACATTGGATGAGCGTTCGCCATAATTTCCCTAAGCTAGAAAAACTAATTTTGGAATTTTATCGATTCACAAACTCAACTATAGAAAAGTATTTCCCAACCATTGACTACGATGAAAATGAAGAGCTTGGTGGGATTCGGCATCTGGAGCTGGCAGGGAAATTCGATCGTGCTGGGCTTCAGTTATTGGCCAAAAAATTCCCAAACGTGAAGAAAGTTGTAATAAGAAATTCTGGGGATTATTTCACCGAAACCCAATCTTTGTGGTTCTTTCCATGGAATCAACTAGAGAGTCTAGAACTGCACGGGTTTGCTCTGCAAAGGGTTCCTTCTTATTCCTTAGCAGTATCCATTAATGGTGGCCAGACTTGCTCCTTTGATGCGTTCTTTACTGGAATTCCCGAAGTAATATGCAAGACATTGAAGAACGTGGAAGAGCACACGAGTCTTTTGGGTCCTTGCTGCTTAAATATTGTGCAAATCGACCCTTCTATTAGTTGTTTGCAAGGTACGCTATTCAGTTCCGAGACTATTCAGTCTCATTTAGATATGTATTGTGCAAACTAATAATACTATTTTAATTATATAATTTTTAACCGTCTTTTTAGAATTAACTGGTTTGAAAATATTTCTGGATCATCCAAGAAACGCCAAGGTTCTGGATAATACTTCTGTCGAAGGGAACATCAGTCCACTGTGTGATTTTGAAGTATCACAAGTTTCAAAAGAGTGTGCTTTTGATCGAATGCCCAAATTGGAACGTGTTGTCTTTATTTATGATCATAATTCAAAGAATTCTGCCGGTAAGCGATAACTTACTTATCATAATGTTTTACATTAAACACTAGTTGAAGATTGAGGTATTTCTAAATTGGTAGAGAACAACTTTGTTTATGTTACAGATATTTCCACTGCCTTGAGTTCGTTGGCGTCGACAGATTACATTATGTTTTCCCACGAGCCCATCAGCTATGTAGAGTCAGACTTCTTTACAGCTTGCAACGGAACGCTCCCTGCCTACGTAAACCAATCCGAGTCGGAGGATTCGTCGACTTCAGATTCTGAAGATTACATTGACCTGGATTAATGTCACTAGTCAGAATGTTTGGTATAATATGAAGATTTTGAAATGTGTCCAAAGGATTTTCCCGACCTTCCGACTGTAGAACCTTTTAACTTTTTTTTTATATAATTCGTGGCATCCCGTCATTGTCTGTGATTCCTACTGTAAAATTAGTAAGGTGTTCAGTGCCTACCGGTCTTAATAATTATGTATTTGCTTGATGTTTTCACAAGTTGCTGGAATTTTTAATTAAGGCAAGTAATTTTAGAATTAGTGCAGCACGTATTTTTTGTAACTGTAGGGTACAGCTCATTACTCAGTATTATGTGGTTCCTCAGGAATGTGATACTTAGCTGCATGTACAAATACAATATATACATACGTAAGTACCTACATAATCTATTAATATTTATTATTTATTACGTGCAAATGTTTCAGCCCAATAAAATTTAGTGTCTAATCTTCAATAGATTCAGTAGTAAGTACTTACAAACTATCATAGTTCTTTTATTTTCTATACAATGTTCAGTTTGTTAGAAATAATTAAATAATTAATATAGGTAATTTTACTTATTTAAAAAGATTTTATATTTGTATGTATCTTCGTAGATTAAACTTTTATTATTATCATTAAATGATGTAGATTTTGGTACTTCTGATAATACTGTGTGCAACTGAAATATATAATTCTAGAAAAGAGAAAGTAAAAGTTAATTCGATAATTTAAGAACTTCTAAAACATTGTTTGTGTAGATGCAGACCGATGATTAAAATGGGTCGATTCTACAAAGTAACACGAATTATGTAGTTATTGAAAATACTGTGTTTTTATCTTACTTCATACTTTTTGAGCCTACTATTGTAATTACTGTTGTAAAGTATTTGCGGGTACTCACTAATCCCCCACAGGTAGGTATGTGTAACCATCATGTCCTCAGTTGAGCCTAAAGTTTAAATAAAAAGCGTTTCGTTTCATAGTAAATAGAAATCAGTGCACGTAACACATTTTTTTAAGGTACGCTACTACTCCAGGATGCACATACATACATTTCACTGTTGAGATGCAACTTGACGCAAATCCAAAACGGCTTAAAAGCAAAGCGGCACAAAGAGAATATGTTAAGATGTAAGGTGGCGCCTATCCATAATGCCCCTCAAAAGGACGCATTATTTTCCCATTGTTCTGATTATATTGATAAATTCAGCTTTTTCGTATTGCGTAATATCTAATTTTTGCACTTTTCAAACTTCTGTTAAAAACATATAAGATTTTGTTTTACACTTTTTCAAATATGCATCATCTGCCTATGCACTTTTTGGAAACAGTGAAAACATGAATTTACACTTTTTCAAACATGCCTCACCTGCCTAGCCAGTGCTATTGTGAAACAATTCATGGGTTTCCACTAACAAAACAAATTGATCTGTGACCATCTTTTTGAAGTTTCAAAAAACTACAAGAATTTCTTAGTTCAATAAATACACAATTAAATACAAATTATTACAAACGTCATCTGCATTCAGACCACACTCTCCTGGTTTGTTTATTATACGAGCTTCTTCGGGGTCGCGAGAGGAAACTATCTTACACGAAGATCGCTGGCAATCCGAAGACTGCATGAATTCCATTATGAAGTTCTTTTCCAAATCCAAAAAATAAATCAGAATAATAATTAAGCACATCATTTTAAATGTGTAGTTAATGTTTTAATCGGGTTTCATTACAATTCAGAATAACGTGAACCTTGGCGCAGCAAGTCAAACGTAATATTTTGGTTTCGACAATAGCATTCCATTCTTAAATTAAATGCTACAGAATCTCTCCTTTTACTTTATGTAATATTGTAAGCAAACCGTTGTGTGCTGCTCTAAACAAACGTATACTTGTAAGTATAATTAAGAATTATTTCTAAGAAAATAAAAACAGTAATCAACAATAGGCTTGCAAACACTATGCGAACATTGCGCCTATTCTGTTGACTTAAAAACCTCACACAATCATCAATTAATACAACACTTTTAACTCAAAATTTTTATCATTTCAACTATGTTGTGCCAATCAGAGTCTCTTATTTATTATTTTGCATTAGTTGTACTAGTCTGTGATACAACATCTGCCACTGTGTCTCCCAGTGTACAAAATTCAAAACCAAATTCGAATTATGTCGAATACGATTTTAGTTCCTATTTTGAAAGTGTATTAAGGTCTGGCGTATGGCCTCCAAGTGCATTATCGAATTACCCAATTTCCTATCCATCTTTGGCACGTTTGGTAATGGAAGAATGGAAATTTGTAAATCTGCTTGAAAACGAAATTATGCCCATGTTGAATGCAGACAAAAACCTGGACAAGAATGTGTCAAAAAAGTTGAAAGAACGCCTCTTTCGGTGATTTTTGCGTTGAATTGACTGCTCATTGACGCATTTTTCAAAGCTTATGATTCACACTTATTTACATACTTATAATAATGCTTACTTTTTCGTTTTTTGTTTTTTTTTTTTTTTTAGATATATTAAACTTTATAAAAAGGACATTTCGCTGAACACAACCGATGGAGAATTTAAATCCAAGACTAAGACCAAAGCACCAGAGTTGCTACCAAATAAATTGAAAATTCTAAACCATCCTTTTTCCATGTTTAAAATGCTTTATCGGTTCGTTTTCGAATTCCAAAAAATTGTGAAGTTACTTGTCAAGTATGAGTACGGTAAGGAA